>WNGS01120093.1:0-11139 GCA_020271785.1 Procambarus virginalis
AAGTACACATTTTAAATTTTGCCCCGAGAGGCGGTTATTGGACAGCATCACTCATCCTGTAAGTGGACACACCGTCATAGTGACAGTATTGGGCAGCGCCACTCATCCTGTGAGTGGACACACCGTCATAGTGACAGTATTGGGCAGCGCCACTCATCCTGTGAGTGGACACACCGTCATAGTGACAGTATTGGGCAGCGCCACTCATCCTGTGAGTGGACACACCGCCATAGTGACAGTATTGGGCAGCGCCACTCATCCTGTGAGTGGACACACCGCCATAGTGACAGTATTGGGCAGCGCCACTCATCCTGTGAGTGGACACACCCCCATAGTGACAGTATTGGCAGCGCCACTCATCCTGTGAGTGGACACACCACCATAGTGACAGTATTGGGCAGCGCCACTCATCCTGTGAGTGGACACACCGCCATAGTGACAGTATTGGGCAGTGCCACTCATCCTGTGGTGGACACACCGCCATAGTGACAGCATTGGACAGCGCCACTCATCCTGTGAGTGGACACACCACCATAGTGACAGTATTGGGCAGCGCCACTCATTCTGTGAGTGGACACACCACCATAGTGACAGTATTGGGCAGCGCCACTCATCCTGTGAGTGGACACACCACCATAGTGACAGTATTGGGCAGTGCCACTCATCCTGTGAGTGGACACACCGCCATAGTGACAGTATTGGGCAGCGCCACTCATCCTGTGAGTGGACACACCGCCATAGTGACAGTATTGGGCAGCGCCACTCATCCTGTGAGTGGACACACCGCCATAGTGACAGTATTGGGCAGCGCCACTCATCCTGTGAGTGGACACACCGCCATAGTGACAGTATTGGGCAGCGCCACTCATCCTGTGAGTGGACACACCGCCATAGTGACAGTATTGGGCAGCGCCACTCATCCTGTGAGTGGACACACCGCCATAGTGACAGTATTGGGCAGCGCCACTCATCCTGTGAGTGGACACACCGCCATAGTGACAGTATTGGGCAGCGCCATTCATCCTGTGAGTGGACACACCGCCATAGTGACAGTATTGGGCAGCGCCACTCATCCTGTGAGTGGACACACCGCCATAGCAGCATGTACAACACTCCCCAATAGAAAACCCTCTAGGTTGTTCATCCTGTCACTTGTACCCAGACACAGCTGGTACTACACTCCATTCCTAAGCCTGGTGTTGTTAGTAGTGTGTAAGTAACACCATTCCTAAGCCTGGGAGCTGTCGGCTGGATTACTGAATGTCAACAACATTCATTGATTCATAAATAATCATGACAGAAACAATGAGGCTTTATAATACAAATATACTTCTAACGTTCAAATTAGGTTAGCAAATGCGACTCTACTGCCCAACGGGTGGAGTCAACGGGAGATCTTATTCCTAAATGATGGAACACACTTAGTCTGTCTCCTATCCTCTGCCCTTCGCACTCTTGGATCAGGCAATCCCTCCTCGCCTCCACCCATAAAGCTGGTGCTTCATGAATATGGAGGTAGAAATAAGATACATTTTATTTATTTATTTTATTTTATATTATTTATTTATATACAAGAAGGTACACTGGGTTTGTAAGGATACATAGCATGGTATTTACAATCTTGCAAAGCCAATAGCACGCGCAGCGTTTCGGGCAGGTCCTTCATCTAACAGATAATTTTAAGTAGGTAAATTCACGCAGAATTAATAAAATGATAACAGATACATTGCAAGGAAAAAAGAAAAATGAGATGGGAGAGATTAGTAGGTATATTAAAGGACATTGGTAGCTCTGATTGCAGTGACAGCTTGATTGGTAATTTAGACAAGATTAATAGGCACCATACAGCAAATTGATAGCGCATATAAGACGACAGCAATGATCACAATGGTAAAGTTGTTTGGATTAGGTACATAAAGATTGGGAGATTGGGTAGCACTAGATACAGTGCAATTTTAAAGCAACAAGAAAGGACACTATGAAGATGAAATTAGGTACTTTTTAGTTTTGTTTTTGAATGACACAAAAGTTGGACAGCTTTTCAATTCATTAGGGAGTGAGTTCCATAGACTGGGTCCCTTTATTTGCATAGTGTTTACGCAGATTAAGTTTGACTCTGGGGATATCAAAGAGATATTTATTTCTGATGTGGTGATATGGGTTCTATTACATCTGTACAGGGAGAGTTTCAGAGCAGGATTTGCATTTAAGAACAGGGTTTTGTAAATGTAGTTGCCACAAGAGAATGTATGGAGTGAGATTATGTTTAGCATGTTTAGGGAGTTAAACAAGGGGGCTGAGTGTTGTCTGAAAACAGAATTTGTTATTGTTCTGATGGCAGATTTTTGCTGGGTGATGGACCTGAGGTGGTTGCAGTGGTTGAACCCCATGCACAGATACCATAGTTAAGATAGGGATAGATTAGTGCATAATATAGAGACGAGAGCAGTGTTAGGTACATAATATCTGATTTTGGAGAGTATACCAAGTGTTTTAGAGACTTTCTTAGTTACGTGTTGAATGTGGGTGCTGAAGTTGAGTCTCTTGTCTAGGAATGGGCCAAGAAACTTTCCATCATTTTTATTACTAATGTTAACATTATCTGAAGCTGAATATGTTTTCATGAATATATGACATATGTTTCAAGACCTAGTTTCCACTCTCACCATCAACATTTCTCTCTCATGAACTACCAATATTTATTATCTACGAACCCTGCGTCCCTTACATCCTGGTCTGCACCTTGGCCATATCATGGTGAGGCTGGCACAGGCCGGTGTTGCCAGCTCGGAGGCAGGCGTGGTGCGCGCGTCCTCTGCCATGGCCACCCCTGGCACCCCTGGCCACCCCTGGCCACCCCTGGCACCGGCCTGTGTATATTTACGTTGGTCCGCACGATGTCAACAATGAGAGGGAGGTGAGGTATGGTATGACCGTAGAGAAAGGCTGGTTCATCAATCGTCCTCCATGCTGGCCGGCTGGCTGGCTGGGTGGCTGACAGGCTGGCTGACCGGCTGGCTGACCGGCTGGCTGGGTGGCTGGCTGGCTGGCTGACGGCTGGCTGGGTGGCTGGCTGACCGGCTGGCTGGGTGGCTGACTGACCGGTTGGCTGACCGGCTGGGTGGCTGACCGGCGGCTGGGTGGGTGGCTGACCGGGTGGGTGGCTGACCGGCTGGGTGGGTGGCTGACCGGCTGGCTGGGTGGCTGACCGACTGGCTGGGTGGCTGACCGACTGCTGGGTGGCTGACCGGCAGGGTGGCTGACCGGCTGGCTGACCGACTGGCTGACTGGCTGGCTGGCTGGCTGGCTGCTGGCTGGCTGGCTGGCCGGCTAGTTGACACACACACGTCGTCATTGCATTAGACGCCTAGTGGCTGGAAATGCGGGACTGAAGAGCTGAAGGTCGATTCTGGTTACAGACAGGTGAGAACACACACACACACACACACACACACACACACACACACACACACACACACACACACACACACACACACACACACACACACACACACACACACAGGCACGAGTAACTGGTAGGGTGCTCTAGTGGATAAGAGAGTAACTAAGCAATAAGAAACAGAGTTACTGCGAGGGGTGAGATCTCAGAATGGCATAGACTCATTCCTCTCAATGTTTGCTGACGACGCCAAAATTATGAGAAAGATTAAGACAGAGGAGGACAGCTTGAGGCTTCAAGAAGACCTGGACAAACTGAAGGAATGGTCCAACAAATGGTTGTTAGAGTTTAACCTGAGTAAATGTCAGATACATGGTAATATTTAGGAGATGAAATTCTCCAAAAATCAGAGGAGACCTGGGGGTTGATATCACGCCGGACCTGTCCCCTAAAGCCCATATCAAGAGGATAACATCAGCGGCATATGCCAGGTTGACCAACATAAGAACGTCCTTTGGAAACTTGTGTAAGGAGTCATTCAGAACCTTGTATACCACTTATGTCAGACCAATCCTGAAGTATGCAGCTCCAGAGTCCATATCTCAAGCATAAAACTAAATTGGAGAAGGTTCAAAGGTTTGCCACCAGACTAGTACCCGAGCTGATGGGTATGAGCTACGAGGAGAGACTATGGGAACTAAACCTCACGTCGCTGGAAGACAGATGAGTTAGAGAAGACATGATTACCGCACACAAGATTCTCAGAGGATTAATAGGGTAGATAAAAAAAGTTTTTTTAATACAAGAGGCACGCGTACTAAGGAACACAGGTGGAAATTGAGTGCTCCAAATGAGCCTTAGAGACAATAAAAAGAACTCTGTTTAATGTCAGAGTAGTTTACAAATGGAATGCATTAGGAAGTGATGTGATGGAGGCTGACTCCATACACAGTTTCAAAAGTAGATTTGATAGAGCCCAACAAGCTTACCAACCTGTACACCAGTTGAATAACAGTTGAAAGGCGGGACCAAGGAGCCGAAGCTCAACCCCTGCAAGCACAACTAGGTGAGTACTCACACACACACACACAGGGGGCCTAGCGGGTGAGTGGATATAACGCACGGGGGTCGTAATCCAAAGGTCCCGGGTTCGATTCACGGCCGTGGCAGAAAGAAATGGGCAGAGTTTCATTCACCCTGATGCTCCTGTTCACCTAACAGTAAATAAGAGACATAAGGGAAAATAGATTGGTTAGAAAGGCGGGGTCCAAGAGCTAAATAGCTCCATTCTACAGGCACAAATAGTAAATGCACACACATACACACTCAGAAGAAGTAAGAATACATCTTTTTTTTTGAGATATATACAAGAGTTGTTACATTCTTGTACAGCCACTAGTACGCGTAGCGTTTCGGGCAGGTCCCTGGAATACGATCCCCGCCGCGAAGAATCGTTTTTTCATCCAAGTACACATTTTACTGTTGCGTTAAACAGAGGCTACAGTTAAGGAATTGCGCCCAGTAAATCCTCCCCGGCCAGGATACGAACCCATGACAGCGCTCGCGGAACGCCAGGCGAGTGTCTTACCTCTACACCACGGAGACTGTTCCACTACACCACGGAGACTGACTGATCTAGCTTCACTGGACGTAACTAAAGCTATTGGGCCAGATAGAATATCACCATGGACGTTAAAAACAGCAGCACAGGCCCTCAGCATACCTCTAGCACTAATAGTTAATGTGTCATTTACCCCCAGGGAATATTGTCGAGCTGCTGAAGGATGTGGTGGCAAATGTGGTGCCAATCTACAAGAAAGGAGATAGAGAAGAAGCACTTAACTACAGACCAGTGTCAATCACAAGCATCCCTTGCAAAGTACTTGAAAGAATTATAAGGTTAAGACTAGTTGCACACCGAGAATGAATTAGATTCGTAATTAACAACAACACGGCTTTAGAACAGGGAAATCATGCCTGACGAACCTCCTGGAGTTTTATGATAAGGTAAAAAAAAGGCATGACATTGAAGGCTAGGCTGATTGCATATTTCTGAACTGCCATAAAGCCTTTGATACCGTACCACACAAAACGCTATTATACAAACTTGAGAGGAAGGCAAGAGTAGACGGAAACGCACAATCATGGGTAAGGAATTATATGAGAGACAGGTGTCAGAGAATGAGAGTGAGAGGCGAGGAGTCGGACTGGCGTAGAGTAACAAGCGGGGTGCCTCAAGGATCAGTGCTGGGCCCTATACTATTTCTCATTTATGTAAACGACTTGACTGCAGGAATCGAGTCTTTTATGTCAATGTTTGCAGATGACGCAAAACTAATGAGGAGGGTTGAGACAGGTGAGGATTGCAAGATTCTTCAGGATGACTTGAACAGGTTGCAGAGATGGTCCGTGAAATGGCTGCTAGAGTTCAACACTAACAAGTGCAAGGTGATGGAAATGGGGACAGTAGCCAGGAGACCGAAAGGCCAATATACGATGAAGGGAAACTACCTCCCTATAACGTCAAGAGAAAAAGACCTGTGAGTGAACATAACACCAAACCAACTCCAGAGGCTCATGTAGAGTAACGTCAGCCGCATACTCTACTCTGGCAAAAGTCAGAACATCCTTCAGGAACTGGAATACGGAGGCTTTTAGTTCACTGTATGTGATCACTATGTCAGGCTGGTCTTAGAGTATGCCGTCCCAACGGTGCAGAAGTTTGCAACGAGACTCGCCCCAGAGCTGCGAGGGATGAGGTACGAAGACAGACTGAAGGAACTAAACCTGACCACGTTAGAAAAAAGGAAAGAGACATAATACAGACGTGTAAAATACTTAGAAGGATTGACAAGGTGGAAACAGTGGAAATGTTTACAATGAATAACAATAGAACAAGAACACGCATGGAAGCCTGAGACTCAGATGTGTCATAGAGATGTTAGAAAGTTGACTTTTAGCATGAGGTTGTTGTTGTTGTTAAAGATTCGCTATCTGGAACAAGAAGTTCCAAGTAGCACGGGCTATGGTGAGCCCGTAGTAGATTGGCCTGAGGGAAGTGAGTAAATGGAGTGACCTAAAGGAGCAGGTTGTAGAGGCTAACTCCATACATAACTTTAAAATCAGGTATGATAAAGAAACAGGTCAGGAGTCATTGCATTAACCAACGGCTAGAAAAGCGGGGTCCATGAGCCAGAGCTCGATCCTGCAGGCACAAATAGTTGAGTGTACACACAAGTGACCGTCAGTGTTGCCTATACAAAGCCTACAACCCCCCACAGGCTGCCACCCGGGGTTACCCTTGACGACAGTAAACACCAATATACACTTCCAGGAAGTTGGATCACCAGGTGATGAAGCAGGAGCCTGGCTGCCTGGCACCTGCGTCACCAGCTGATGAAGCAGGAGCCTGGCTGCCTGGCACCTGCGTCACCAGCTGATGAAGCAGGAGCCTGGCTGCCTGGCACCTGCGTCACCAGGTGATGAAGCAAGAGCCTGGCTGCCTGGCACCTGCGTCACCAGGTGATGAAGCAGCAGCCTGGCCTGGCACCTGCGTCACCAGGTGATGAAGCAAGAGCCTGGCTGCCTGGCACCTGCGTCACCAGCTGATGAAGCAAGAGCCTGGCTGCCTGGCACCTGCGTCACCAGCTGATGAAGCAGGAGCCTGGCTGTCTGGCACCTGCGTCACCAGGTGATGAAGCAGGAGCCTGGCTGCCTGGCACCTGCGTCACCAGCTGATGAAGCAGGAGCCTGGCTGCCTGGCACCTGCGTCACCAGCTGATGAAGCAGGAGCCTGGCTGCCTGGCACCTGCGTCACCAGCTGATGAAGCAGGAGCCTGGCTGCCTGGCACCTGCGTCACCAGCTGATGAAGCAGGAGCCTGGCTGCCTGGCACCTGCGTCACCAGGTGATGAACCAGGAGCCTGGCTGCCTGGCACCTGCGTCACCAGCTGATGAAGCAGGAGCCTGGCTGCCTGGCACCTGCGTCACCAGCTGATGAACAGGAGCCTGGCTGCCTGGCACCTGCGTCACCAGGTGATGAAGCAGGAGCCTGGCTGCCTGGCACCTGCGTCACCAGCTGATGAAGCAGGAGCCTGGCTGCCTGGCACCTGCGTCACCAGGTGATGAAGCAGGAGCCTGGCTGCCTGGCACCTGCGTCACCAGCTGATGAAGCAGGAGCCTGGCTGTCTGGCACCTGCGTCACCAGCTGATGAAGCAGGAGCCTGGCTGCCTGGCACCTGCGTCACCAGCTGATGAAGCAGGAGCCTGGCTGTCTGGCACCTGCGTCACCAGCTGATGAAGCAGGAGCCTGGCTGCCTGGCACCTGCGTCACCAGCTGATGAAGCAGGAGCCTGGCTGCCTGGCACCTGCGTCACCAGGTGATGAAGCAGGAGCCTGGCTGTCTGGCACCTGCGTCACCAGCTGATGAAGCAGGAGCCTGGCTGCCTGGCACCTGCGTCACCAGCTGATGAAGCAGGAGCCTGGCTGCCTGGCACCTGCGTCACCAGGTGATGAAGCAGGAGCCTGGCACCTGCGTCACCAGCTGATGAAGCAGGAGCCTGGCTGTCTGGCACCTGCGTCACCAGGTGATGAAGCAAGAGCCTGGCTGCCTGGCACCTGCGTCACCAGGTGATGAAGCAGGAGCCTGGCTGCCTGGCACCTGCGTCACCAGGTGATGAAGCAAGAGCCTGGCTGTCTGGCACCTGCGTCACCAGGTGATGAAGCAAGAGCCTGGCTGCCTGGCACCTGCGTCACCAGGTGATGAAGCAAGAGCCTGGCTGTCTGGCACCTGCGTCACCAGGTGATGAAGCAAGAGCCTGGCTGTCTGGCACCTGCGTCACCAGGTGATGAAGCAGGAGCCTGGCTGTCTGGCACCTGCGTCACCACCATGATGCGTCCTCCTCTCAACACACGCTGTGTGAAACACTGTACACGTAAGGTGAATAACATTATATAGAGACCACCACTTGTCTCGCACTTGCTGGATGGTTGCCACAATGGGCTGTCACATAAGCAAGGTACGATATGAGGGGAAAGTGAGGAGGGAATTGAATTGTACTATCAGGGGGAAAGCGCCATGTCATTATGACTATATAGCACTTGGAAGGGGTCAGGATAAGGATTTGGGATGGGACGGGGGGAAGGAATGATGCCCCAACCACTTGGACGGTCGGGGATTCAACGCCGACCTGCACGAAGCGAGACCGTCGCTCTACCGTCCAACCCAACTGGTTGGACAAGTGAGGAGAGAAAAAATGGGGCATAGAGTAGAAGGGAGGAAAATAAAGAAGACTGCAGGAACAAGGAGGAGGATGAAAGAGGTGGACGGCAGGGAAGTTGGTGGAAGAGAGGGTAGACAGTAAGATAGGAGATGACAATCAGGCAAGGAAAACAGAGTGTGTAAGGAAGCCACCTGGTAAGAACAGTGTACTACAGATGTAAACACCCAGGCCCCACCAGCCAACATCGCCGCAACACAAAGGCTACACAATCGTGTCATCAGCGTTCCCTGTGTCAGATAAATTATTTTCCTCTCTTCGGGCGTAATAAGCCAAGTTTTTGCAACATTTTCTCCCCATATGAATGATAATAGGACAAAGCTGGCCATGTTTATCACACAAATGGGCTGGAGGAAAACTTTGGTAATGGCTACTCCTGATGTTCTCCTTCCAAACGGATCATAACACCGCCGCTCATGCGAGGACAACTACGCAATTACTCAACGCACATGCTTCTGCTGCTTCACAAGCTACCAACGCTCTTGTAAACTTCCCATAGTATTATTATGCACGGGAATACACGTTCTGTATAAGTATTTATTGCTGCTGTATTTTAAAAAGAAAAACAGAAGCTACAAAACAGCAGACTGAACATTTGACACAGACAACAGACTAAACACTCACCCAGACAAAGCGAACATTTGCCTCATTAAGTAACTCATTTTACGTAGCAATATATTTGGGTAATTGAGTGGAATAAATTACCAGGTTATATAATACAGGTGCAATAGATGGAAGGTGTCAAGAGTAGATAGGACACAAAACAACACACACAGAGTGGCGTTTCCTCGGGTTAAGCCTTCTAAAATAAGTGTGCGGTGCCCTCGCATGGACCATTTAGTTAGCCGACCTCCGGTTTCTTACACGTTTGTTATATACATTAGACACTGCTTAAACACCACAACACCTGCACGGCTACACCGAATTAGAGAATGCTCACAACCTCGTTTTCCCGGCTTAAATACACGCCTTCACCAATAAGCAAAGTACAACAATGACCTAGTAGTATTCTACTACCAGCCTAGTAGTCTACTACTCCTAGTAGTATTCTACTACTAGCCTAGTAGTCTACTACTCCTAGTAGTATTCTTCTTTGCTCTGATTAGGCGTAATTTAAGCCGAAAATGCGTTTACCATTCTCTATTTTTTACATGTGGTTTTTCCGCAAACACACACAGACACAACCACACAATACATCACATTTCACACAACACAGCACACACACACACACACACACACACCCACACCACACCACCACACACAACACACCACAAATATATAATTAGATATATATATATATATAGATATATATATAGTTATATATATATATTATATACTTCTTTTGGGGGCAGTCCGAATGTCTGCGACAGGCACACTCCTTGATCCGCAGGAGCTCTGGATTGCAGTCGCTCTCCGTCTAGCTGCCCCTATCCACACTAATCATAGGTGTATTTGCGTCCGAGGCAGATGCCGACGAATATGGATTTCATGGCCTGCACTGTGGAAATCTGGTGGTTGGCACACTACTAACAACGACGAACGTCAACGACTTAAAAAGAAACCTTGTCCTCTGCTCATGATCCATGCGGAGAGGGAGCCCCGCAACCTTCTGAGCCGTGGCTCTGTTAGCTTTGGCGGCCGACCAGACGGAATCACACTGCGACCTTGGAAGGGTGGCAGACAGTTGGCATTGGACTAACGTGCGTATCCACCCCCCTGGCAACCACATACATCAACTTGTCTGTTCAACCCGTCATCTTAAAAATAATGTCACTTTTGGCTCGTATGGCGCGGCCGTATGGCAGAATTTGCACGTAATTTGAAATGAAATCGACTAACAAAAGTGGACGTTCTGTTCCGTTTTCTATTTGATGCGTCCGGCCTCTCCACGCAGCAGAGGGTTATGATAGGACACTTTAAATTAACATTTTGAACACTTGCAGCTAGAATTTCCTATTCACCTAACCTATCAGAGGACCCTTAACTTACTGTTGTTGAAATAACAAATCCCAAATTTATTTCATTTTTTTTGTTTCATTTTCAAATTACGTCCTCAATTCGGTCCATATGGGCAAATATGCGCAATAAGCGACGTATGTCTATTTTAGGAGGACAGGTTTGCTCAAGCAGGAGGCCGCGGGCGACAACCACAGGAAAGAGACAAGTCAGACCGAAGTACAGACACATAGAATCATCGGCTACACCACTTCGTGTTCCAATAGGGTCGAGGATCCCTAGGCCCATAGGGAAGAGGGCAAGAAAGGTGTTTCATTGACGGATCTTTGGTTCACCAAGCTCATTGACACCATACATAGGCACCCTGAGAGTCGGCAAGTTTCGCTGTTTCATGCTAAGCCTCATGTGTCCAGATCCAGAGGGGGAATGCTCGCTGGCTCCTCGGTTGCCGCCAGGCGTCGGGAGGACGTTCGAGAGAAATCTACAGGCCTCATAGGAAGCGAAC
>WNGS01120093.1:12139-24277 GCA_020271785.1 Procambarus virginalis
TATTATATTATTATATATATATATATTTATATCGTTATATATATATTTCTATATATATATATATAATATGCAACAAAGCCTGAATGGTCCCCAGGACTAGATACACTGAAAAAACTCACACCCCAGAAGTGACTCGAACCCATACTCCCAGGAGCACGCAACTGGTATGTACAGGGATGCCTTAAACCACTTGACCATCACGACCGACATAAGGAAGTGATAGCCGAGGCTATATGAACCACTTCCCCGCCGGCACTGGATGGTTATCTTGGGCATAGCATTTTATCAAATCACCTCATTTTTTGGGGCAACACGTGAGGAACACAAATGCAAACAAGCCTGAATGGTCCCCAGGACTAGATACAACTGAAAACTCACACCCCAGAAGTGACTCGAACCCATACTCCCAGGAGCAACGCAACTGGTATGTACAGGGATGCCTTAAACCACTTGACCATCACGACCGGACATAAGGAAGTGATAGCCGAGGCTATATGAACCACTTCCCCGCCGGCACCTGGATGGTTATCTTGGGCATAGCATTTTATCAAATCACCTCATTTTTTGGGGCAACACGTGAGGAACACAAATGCAAACAAGCCTGAATGGTCCCCAGGACTAGATACAACTGAAAACTCACACCCCAGAAGTGACTCGAACCCATACTCCCAGGAGCAACGCAACTGGTATGTACAGGGATGCCTTAAACCACTTGACCATCACGACCGGACATAAGGAAGTGATAGCCGAGGCTATATGAACCACTTCCCCGCCGGCACCTGGATGGTTATCTTGGGCATAGCATTTTATCAAATCACCTCATTTTTTGGGGCAACACGTGAGGAACACAAATGCAAACAAGCCTGAATGGTCCCCAGGACTAGATACAACTGAAAACTCACACCCCAGAAGTGACTCGAACCCATACTCCCAGGAGCAACGCAACTGGTATGTACAGGGATGCCTTAAACCACTTGACCATCACGACCGGACATAAGGAAGTGATAGCCGAGGCTATATGAACCACTTCCCCGCCGGCACCTGGATGGTTATCTTGGGCATAGCATTTTATCAAATCACCTCATTTTTTGGGGCAACACGTGAGGAACACAAATGCAAACAAGCCTGAATGGTCCCCAGGACTAGATACAACTGAAAACTCACACCCCAGAAGTACTCGAACCCATACTCCCAGGAGCAACGCAACTGGTATGTACAGGGATGCCTTAAACCACTTGACCATCACTTCTGGGGTGTGAGTTTTCAGTTGTATCTAGTCCTGGGGACCATTCAGGCTTGTTTGCATTTGTGTTCCTCACGTGTTGCCCCAAAAAATGAGGTGATTTGATAAAATGCTATGCCCAAGATAACCATCCAGGTGCCGGCGGGGAAGTGGTTCATATAGCCTCGGCTATCACTTCCTTATGTCCGGTCGTGATGGTCAAGTGGTTTAAGGCATCCCTGTACATACCAGTTGCGTTGCTCCTGGGAGTATGGGTTCGAGTCACTTCTGGGGTGTGAGTTTTTCAGTTGTATCTAGTCCTGGGGACCATTCAGGCTTGTTTGCATTTGTGTTCCTCACGTGTTGCCCCAAAAAATGAGGTGATTTGATAAAATGCTATGCCCAAGATAACCATCCAGGTGCCGGCGGGGAAGTGGTTCATATAGCCTCGGCTATCACTTCCTTATGTCCGGTCGTGATGGTCAAGTGGTTTAAGGCATCCCTGTACATACCAGTTGCGTTGCTCCTGGGAGTATGGGTTCGAGTCACTTCTGGGGTGTGAGTTTTCAGTTGTATCTAGTCCTGGGGACCATTCAGGCTTGTTTGCATTTGTGTTCCTCACGTGTTGCCCCAAAAAATGAGGTGATTTGATAAATGCTATGCCCAAGATAACCATCCAGGTGCCGGCGGGGAAGTGGTTCATATAGCCTCGGCTATCACTTCTTATGTCCGGTCGTGATGGTCAAGTGGTTTAAGGCATCCCTGTACATACCAGTTGCGTTGCTCCTGGGAGTATGGGTTCGAGTCACTTCTGGGGTGTGAGTTTTCAGTTGTATCTAGTCCTGGGGACCATTCAGGCTTGTTTGCATTTGTGTTCCTCACGTGTTGCCCCAAAAAAAGAGGTGATTTGATAAAATGCTATGCCCAAGATAACCATCCCATCCAGGTGCCGCGGGGAAGTGGTTCATATAGCCTCGGCTATCACTTCCTTATGTCCGGTCGTGATGGTCAAGTGGTTTAAGGCATCCCTGTACATACCAGTTGCGTTGCTCCTGGGAGTATGGGTTCGAGTCACTTCTGGGGTGTGAGTTTTCAGTTATATATATATATATATATATATAATATATATATATATATATATATATATAATATATATATATCTATATATATATATATATATATATTGTGTGTGTGTTTGCGGAAAAACCACATGTAAAAAATAGAGAATGCTAAACGCATTTTCGGCTTAAATCGCCTTCATCAGAGCAGTAGAATACTACTAGGAGTAGTAGACTACTAGGCTTAGTAGTAGAATACTACTAGGAGTAGTAGACTACTAGGCTAGTAGTAGAATACTACTAGGAGTAGTAGACTACTAGGCTAGTAGTAGAATACTACTAGGAGTAGTAGACTACTAGGCTGGTAGTAGAATACTACTAGGAATAGTAGACTACTAGGCTAGTAGTAGAATACTACTAGGAGTAGTAGACTACTAGGCTAGTAGTAGAATACTACTAGGAGTAGTAGACTACTAGGCTGGTAGTAGAACTACTAGAGTAGTAGACTACTAGCTAGTAGTAGAATACTACTAGGAGTAGTAGACTACTAGGCTGGTAGTAGAATACTACTAGGAGTAGTAGACTACTAGGCTAGGAGTAGAATACTACTAGGCATTGTACTTTGCTCTGAAGGCGATTCATGCCGAAAACGAGTTTAGCATTCTATATCTCGGTCAGCCCGTGCAGGTTGTGGTGTTAAGCAGTGTCTAATGTATATAACAAACGTGTAAGAACCGGAGTCGGCTAAATGGTCCATGCGAGGCACCGCACACTTATCTTATGCTTAACACGAGGAAACTCACTCGTGTGTGTGTGTGCCTAATCTACTCTTGACACCTTCCATCTATTGCACCTGTATTATAAACCTGGTAATTATTCCCTAAATTAACAAATATATTGCTAGTAAACTGGAGTTAAATGAGGCAATGTTCGCTTTGTCTGGGTGAGTGTTCAGTCTGTTGTCTGTGTCAAATGTTCAGTCTGCTGTTTGTAGCTTTCTGTTTTTCTTTTAAAATACAGCCAATAAATATTATACAGACGTGTTCCCGTGCATAATAATACTATGGGAAGTTTACAAGAGCGTTGGTAGCTTGTGAAGCAGCAGAGCATGTGCGTTGAGTAATTGCGTAGTTTGTCCTCGCATGAGCGGCGGTGTTATGATCCGTTTGGAAGGAGAACATCAGGAGTAGCCATTACCAAAGTTTTCCTCCAGCCCATTTGTGTGATAAACATGGCCAGCTTTGTCCTATTATTATTCATATGGGGAGAAATGTTGCAAAAACTTGGCTTATTACGCCCGGAGAGAGGAAAATAATTTATCTGACACAGGGAACGCTGATGACACGATTGTGTAGCCTTTGTGTTGCGGCGATGTTGGCTGGTGGGGCCTGGGGTGTTTACATCTGTAGTACACTGTTCTTACCAGGTGGCTTCCTTACACACTGTTTTCCTTGCCTGATTGTCATCTCCTATCTTTTCATCCTCCTCCTTGTTCCTGCAGTCTTCTTTATTTTCCTCCCTTCTACTCTATGCCCCATTTTTTCTCTCCTCACTTGTCCAACCAGTTGGGCTGGACGGTAGAGCGACGGTCTCGCTTCGTGCAGGTCGGCGTTGAATCCCCGACCGTCCAAGTGGTTGGGGCATCATTCCTTCCCCCCGTCCCATCCCAAATCCTTATCCTGACCCCTTCCAAGTGCTATATAGTCATAATGACATGGCGCTTTCCCCCTGATAGTACAATTCAATTCCCTCCTCACTTTCCCCTCATATCGTACCTTGCTTATGTGACAGCCCATTGTGGCAACCATCCAGCAAGTGCGAGACAAGTGGTGGTCTCTATATAATGTTATTCACCTTACGTGTACAGTGTTTCACACAGCGTGTGTTGAGAGGAGGACGCATCATGGTGGTGACGCAGGTGCCAGACAGCCAGGCTCCTGCTTCATCAGCTGGTGACGCAGGTGCCAGGCAGCCAGGCTCCTGCTTCATCAGCTGGTGACGCAGGTGTCAGGCAGCCAGGCTCTTGCTTCATCAGCTGGTGACGCAGGTGCCAGACAGCCAGGCTCCTGCTTCATCACCTGGTGACGCAGGTGCCAGGCAGCCAGGCTCCTGCTTCATCACCTGGTGACGCAGGTGCCAGACAGCCAGGCTCCTGCTTCATCAGCTGGTGACGCAGGTGCCAGGCAGCCAGGCTCTTGCTTCATAAGCTGGTGACGCAGGTGCCAGGCAGCCAGGCTCTTGCTTCATCAGCTGGTGACGCAGGTGCCAGGCAGCCAGGCTCTTGCTTCATCACCTGGTGACGCAGGTGCCAGGCAGCCAGGCTCTTGCTTCATCACCTGGTGACGCAGGTGCCAGACAGCCAGGCTCCTGCTTCATCAGCTGGTGACGCAGGTGCCAGGCAGCCAGGCTCCTGCTTCATCAGCTGGTGACGCAGGTGCCAGGCAGCCAGGCTCCTGCTTCATCACCTGGTGATCCAACTTCCTGGAAGTGTATATTGGTGTTTACTGTCGTCAAGGGTAACCCCGGGTGGCAGCCTGTGGGGGGTTGTAGGCTTTGTATAGGCAACACTGACGGTCACTTGTGTGTACACTCAACTATTTGTGCCTGCAGGATCGAGCTCTGGCTCATGGACCCCGCTTTTCTAGCCGTTGGTTAATGCAATGACTCCTGACCTGTTTCTTTATCATACTTGATTTTAAAGTTATGTATGGAGTTAGCCTCTACAACCTGCTCCTTTAGGTCACTCCATTTACTCACTTCCCTCAGGCCAATCTACTACGGGCTCACCATAGCCCGTGCTACTTGGAACTTCTTGTTCCAGATAGCGAATCTTTAACAACAACAACAACCTCATGCTAAAAGTCAACTTTCTAACATCTCTATGACACATCTGAGTCTCAGGCTTCCATGCGTGTTCTTGTTCTATTGTTATTCATTGTAAACATTTCCACTGTTTCCACCTTGTCAATCCTTCTAAGTATTTTACACGTCTGTATTATGTCTCTTTCCTTTTTTCTAACGTGGTCAGGTTTAGTTCCTTCAGTCTGTCTTCGTACCTCATCCCTCGCAGCTCTGGGGCGAGTCTCGTTGCAAACTTCTGCACCGTTGGGACGGCATACTCTAAGACCAGCCTGACATAGTGATCACATACAGTGAACTAAAAGCCTCCGTATTCCAGTTCCTGAAGGATGTTCTGACTTTTGCCAGAGTAGGGTATGCGGCTGACGTTACTCTACATGAGCCTCTGGAGTTGGTTTGGTGTTATGTTCACTCACAGGTCTTTTTCTCTTGACGTTATAGGGAGGTAGTTTCCCTTCATCGTATATTGGCCTTTCGGTCTCCTGGCTACTGTCCCCATTTCCATCACCTTGCACTTGTTAGTGTTGAACTCTAGCAGCCATTTCACGGACCATCTCTGCAACCTGTTCAAGTCATCCTGAAGAATCTTGCAATCCTCACCTGTCTCAACCCTCCTCATTAGTTTTGCGTCATCTGCAAACATTGACATAAAAGACTCGATTCCTGCAGTCAAGTCGTTTACATAAATGAGAAATAGTATAGGGCCCAGCACTGATCCTTGAGGCACCCCGCTTGTTACTCTACGCCAGTCCGACTCCTCGCCTCTCACTCTCATTCTCTGACACCTGTCTCTCATATAATTCCTTACCCATGATTGTGCGTTTCCGTCTACTCTTGCCTTCCTCTCAAGTTTGTATAATAGCGTTTTGTGTGGTACGGTATCAAAGGCTTTATGGCAGTTCAGAAATATGCAATCAGCCTAGCCTTCAATGTCATGCCTTTTTTTTACCTTATCATAAAACTCCAGGAGGTTCGTCAGGCATGATTTCCCTGTTCTAAAGCCGTGTTGTTGTTAATTACGAATCTAATTCATTCTCGGTGTGCAACTAGTCTTAACCTTATAATTCTTTCAAGTACTTTGCAAGGGATGCTTGTGATTGACACTGGTCTGTAGTTAAGTGCTTCTTCTCTATCTCCTTTCTTGTAGATTGGCACCACATTTGCCACCACATCCTTCAGCAGCTCGACAATATTCCCTGGGGGTAAATGACACATTAACTATTAGTGCTAGAGGTATGCTGAGGGCCTGTGCTGCTGTTTTTAACGTCCATGGTGATATTCTATCTGGCCCAATAGCTTTAGTTACGTCCAGTGAAGCTAGATCAGTCAGTCTCCGTGGTGTAGTGGAACAGTCTCCGTGGTGTAGAGGTAAGACACTCGCCTGGCGTTCCGCGAGCGCTGTCATGGGTTCGTATCCTGGCCGGGGAGGATTTACTGGGCGCAATTCCTTAACTGTAGCCTCTGTTTAACGCAACAGTAAAATGTGTACTTGGATGAAAAAACGATTCTTCGCGGCGGGGATCGTATTCCAGGGACCTGCCCGAAACGCTACGCGTACTAGTGGCTGTACAAGAATGTAACAACTCTTGTATATATCTCAAAAAAAAAGATGTATTCTTACTTCTTCTGAGTGTGTATGTGTGTGCATTTACTATTTGTGCCTGTAGAATGGAGCTATTTAGCTCTTGGACCCCGCCTTTCTAACCAATCTATTTTCCCTTATGTCTCTTATTTACTGTTAGGTGAACAGGAGCATCAGGGTGAATGAAACTCTGCCCATTTCTTTCTGCCACGGCCGTGAATCGAACCCGGGACCTTTGGATTACGACCCCCGTGCGTTATATCCACTCACCCGCTAGGCCCCCTGTGTGTGTGTGTGTGAGTACTCACCTAGTTGTGCTTGCAGGGGTTGAGCTTCGGCTCCTTGGTCCCGCCTTTCAACTGTTATTCAACTGGTGTACAGGTTGGTAAGCTTGTTGGGCTCTATCAAATCTACTTTTGAAACTGTGTATGGAGTCAGCCTCCATCACATCACTTCCTAATGCATTCCATTTGTAAACTACTCTGACATTAAACAGAGTTCTTTTATTGTCTCTAAGGCTCATTTGGAGCACTCAATTTCCACCTGTGTTCCTTAGTACGCGTGCCTCTTGTATTAAAAAAACTTTTTTTATCTACCCTATTAATCCTCTGAGAATCTTGTGTGCGGTAATCATGTCTTCTCTAACTCATCTGTCTTCCAGCGACGTGAGGTTTAGTTCCCATAGTCTCTCCTCGTAGCTCATACCCATCAGCTCGGGTACTAGTCTGGTGGCAAACCTTTGAACCTTCTCCAATTTAGTTTTATGCTTGAGATATGGACTCTGGAGCTGCATACTTCAGGATTGGTCTGACATAAGTGGTATACAAGGTTCTGAATGACTCCTTACACAAGTTTCCAAAGGACGTTCTTATGTTGGTCAACCTGGCATATGCCGCTGATGTTATCCTCTTGATATGGGCTTTAGGGGACAGGTCCGGCGTGATATCAACCCCCAGGTCTCCTCTGATTTTTGGAGAATTTCATCTCCTAAATATTACCATGTATCTGACATTTACTCAGGTTAAACTCTAACAACCATTTGTTGGACCATTCCTTCAGTTTGTCCAGGTCTTCTTGAAGCCTCAAGCTGTCCTCCTCTGTCTTAATCTTTCTCATAATTTTGGCGTCGTCAGCAAACATTGAGAGGAATGAGTCTATGCCATTCTGAGATCTCACCCCTCGCAGTAACTCTGTTTCTTATTGCTTAGTTACTCTCTTATCCACTAGAGCACCCTACCAGTTACTCGTGCCTGTGTGTGTGTGTGTGTGTGTGTGTGTGTGTGTGTGTGTGTGTGTGTGTGTGTGTGTGTGTGTGTGTGTGTGTGTGTTCTCACCTGTCTGTAACCAGAATCGACCTTCAGCTCTTCAGTCCCGCATTTCCAGCCACTAGGCGTCTAATGCAATGACGACGTGTGTGTGTGTCAACTAGCCGGCCAGCCAGCCAGCCAGCCAGCCAGCCAGCCAGCCAGTCAGCCAGTCGGTCAGCCAGCCGGTCAGCCACCCTGCCGGTCAGCCACCCAGCCAGTCGGTCAGCCACCCAGCCGTCGGTCAGCCACCCAGCCAGCCGGTCAGCCACCCACCCAGCCGGTCAGCCACCCACCCGTCAGCCACCCACCCAGCCAGCCGGTCAGCCACCCAGCCGGTCAGCCAACCGGTCAGTCAGCCACCCAGCCAGCCGGTCAGCCAGCCACCCAGCCAGCCGGTCAGCCAGCCAGCCAGCCACCCAGCCAGCCGGTCAGCCAGCCGGTCAGCCAGCCTGTCAGCCACCCAGCCAGCCAGCCGGCCAGCATGGAGGACGATTGATGAACCAGCCTTTCTCTACGGTCATACCATACCTCACCTCCCTCTCATTGTTGACATCGTGCGGACCAACGTAAATATACACAGGCCGGGTGCCAGGGGTGGCCAGGGGTGGCCAGGGGTGGCCAGGGGTGCCAGGGTGGCCATGGCAGAGGACGCGCGCACCACGCCTGCCTCCGAGCTGGCAACACCGGCCTGTGCCAGCCTCACCATGATATGGCCAAGGTGCAGACCAGGATGTAAGGGACGCAGGGTTCGTAGATAATAAATATTGGTAGTTCATGAGAGAGAATGTTGATGGTGAGAGTGGAAACTAGGTCTTGAAACATATGTCATATATTCATGAAAACATATTCAGCTTCAGATAATGTTAACATTAGTAATAAAAATGATGGAAAGTTTCTTGGCCCATTCCTAGACAAGAGACTCAACTTCAGCACCCACATTCAACACGTAACTAAGAAAGTCTCTAAAACACTTGGTATACTCTCCAAAATCAGATATTATGTACCTAACACTGCTCTCGTCTCTATATTATGCACTAATCTATCCCTATCTTAACTATGGTATCTGTGCATGGGGTTCAACCACTGCAACCACCTCAGGTCCATCACCCAGCAAAAATCTGCCATCAGAACAATAACAAATTCTGTTTTCAGACAACACTCAGCCCCCTTGTTTAACTCCCTAAACATGCTAAACATAATCTCACTCCATACATTCTCTTGTGGCAACTACATTTACAAAACCCTGTTCTTAAATGCAAATCCTGCTCTGAAACTCTCCCTGTACAGATGTAATAGAACCCATAATCACCACATCAGAAATAAATATCTCTTTGATATCCCCAGAGTCAAACTTAATCTGCGTAAACACTATGCAAATAAAGGGACCCAGTCTATGGAACTCACTCCCTAATGAATTGAAAAGCTGTCCAACTTTTGTGTCATTCAAAAACAAAACTAAAAAGTACCTAATTTCATCTTCATAGTGTCCTTTCTTGTTGCTTTAAAATTGCACTGTATCTAGTGCTACCCAATCTCCCAATCTTTATGTACCTAATCCAAACAACTTTACCATTGTGATCATTGCTGTCGTCTTATATGCGCTATCAATTTGCTGTATGGTGCCTATTAATCTTGTCTAAATTACCAATCAAGCTGTCACTGCAATCAGAGCTACCAATGTCCTTTAATATACCTACTAATCTCTCCCATCTCATTTTTCTTTTTTCCTTGCAATGTATCTGTTATCATTTTATTAATTCTGCGTGAATTTACCTACTTAAAATTATCTGTTAGATGAAGGACCTGCCCGAAACGCTGCGCGTGCTATTGGCTTTGCAAGATTGTAAATACCATGCTATGTATCCTTACAAACCCAGTGTACCTTCTTGTATATAAATAAATAATATAAAATAAAAATAAATAAAATGTATCTTATTTCTACCTCCATATTTCATGAAGCACCAGCTTTATGGGGTGGAGGCGAGGAGGGATTGCCTGATCCAAGAGTGCGAAGGGCAGAGGATAGGAGACAGACTAAGTGTGTTCCATCATTTAGGAATAAGATCTCCCGGTTGACTCCACCGTTGGGCAGTAGAGTCGCATTTGCTAACCTAATTTGAACGTTAGAAGTATATTTGTATTTATAAAGCCTCATTGTTTCTGTCATGATTATTTATGAATCAATGAATGTTGTTGACATTCAGTAATCCAGCCGACAGCTCCCAGGCTTAGGAATGGTGTGTACTTACACACTACTAACAACACCAGGCTTAGGAATGGAGTGTAGTACCAGCTGTGTCTGGGTACAAGTGACAGGATGAACAACCTAGAGGGTTTTCTATTGGGGAGTGTTGTACATGCTGCTATGGCGGTGTGTCCACTCACAGGATGAGTGGCGCTGCCCAATACTGTCACTATGGCGGTGTGTCCACTCACAGGATGAATGGCGCTGCCCAATACTGTCACTATGGCGGTGTGTCCACTCACAGGATGAGTGGCGCTGCCCAATACTGTCACTATGGCGGTGTGTCCACTCACAGGATGAGTGGCGCTGCCCAATACTGTCACTATAGCGGTGTGTCCACTCACAGGATGAGTGGCGCTGCCCAATACTGTCACTATGGCGGTGTGTCCACTCACAGGATGAGTGGCGCTGCCCAATACTGTCACTATGGCGGTGTGTCCACTCACAGGATGAGTGGCGCTGCCCAATACTGTCACTATGGCGGTGTGTCCACTCACAGGATGAGTGGCGCTGCCCAATACTGTCACTATGACGGTGTGTCCACTTACAGGATGAGTGACGCTGTCCAATACTGTCACTATGACGGTGTGTCCACTTACAGGATGAGTGATGCTGTCCAATACTGTCACTATGGGGTGTGTCCACTTACAGGATGCGTGATGCTGTCCAATAAACTCGCCTCTCGGGGCAAAATTTAAAATGTGTACTTATACACTGCTAACAACCCCAGGCCTAGGAATGATGTATACTTACACATGGCTAACAACCAGTGACATTCCAACATTTCTCGGACCACATAACCATTAAAAATAATTGCCCATAGAACCTCAATACCTAACCAAACCTAATTTAGATCTAATACCAAATTTTAATATATAATAATATTTATTTAGGAGATAATACGAAATTTTGAATACACATTACATGAAAATTGATGAATGTGGTTTTGGGTTGAGTCGCCTCATGGACCCACACGGGTTGAGGACGGGTACAGGTGTTGGGAACCTGTAATATTCATCAGCTCAACCAGGGGACCTGTAAAGACTTTCAGCCTGTTGAAGGTCATTTGGTCGTAATCCTTCGTGCGTGAAACAATATTGCCGTGAGCTTCACTGAAATATATACTTTGATAACAGGAAGAATAATACAAACAATTTAGGCTTTGAGTCTGATTAAATTCTGACTTTTGACCAACTGATTAAATCCAGACTTAACTAAATCGATACTCTTTTCTGACTGTCTGAGTCTACACTCTTGGCTGACTGAATCCTCACTCTAGGCTGACTGAATCCTCACTCTAGGCTGACTGAATCATCACTCTAGGCTGACTGAATCATCACTCTAGGCTGACTGAATCCTCACTCTAGGCTGACTGAATCATCACTCTAGGCTGACTGAATCCTCACTCTAGGCTGACTGAATCCTCACTCTAGGCTGACTGAATCATCACTCTAGGCTGACTGAATCATCACTCTAGGCTGACTGAATCATCACTCTAGGCTGACTGAATCATCACTCTTGGCTGACTGAATCCTCACTCTAGGCTGACTGAATCCTCACTCTAGGCTGACTGAATCCTCACTCTTGGCTGACTGAATCCTCACTCTTGGCTGACTGAATCATCACTCTAGGCTGACTGAATCCTCACTCTTGGCTGACTGAATCATCACTCTAGGCTGACTGAATCATCACTCTAGGCTGACTGAATCATCACTCTAGGCTGACTGAATCATCACTCTAGGCTGACTGAATCATCACTCTAGGCTGACTGAATCATCACTCTTGGCTGACTGAATCATCACTCTAGGCTGACTGAATCATCACTCTTGGCTGACTGAATCATCACTCTAGGCTGACTGAATCAT
>WNGS01120100.1:0-11002 GCA_020271785.1 Procambarus virginalis
CCCCCTCTGCTGGAGGGGGTTGGTGCTGGACCTGTAGCTTCAGCCCCCCTCCACTGGCAGTGGGGTTGGTGCTGGACCTGTAGCTCCAGCCGCCCCTCTACTGGCAGGGGGTTGGTGTTGGACTGTAGCTTCAGCCCCCCTCTACTGGCAGGGGGTTGGTGCTGGACCTGTAGCTCAGCCCCCCTCTACTGGAGGGGGTTGGTGTGGACCTGTAGCTCAGCCCCCTCTCTGGAGGGGTTGGTGTGGACCTATGTCCAACCCCCTCTACTGGCAGGAAGTTGGTATTGGACCTGTAGCTCCAGCCCCCCTCTACTGCAGGGGGTTGGTGTTGGTGCCTGTAGCTCCAGCCCCCCTCTACAGGAGGTGGGTTGGTGCTGTCCTGAAGCTCCAGCCCTCTCGTACTGGCAGGGGGGGGGGGTTGTGCTGGCCTGAACTCCAGCCCCCCGTCACTGGCAGGGGGTTGGTGCTGGACCTGTAGCTCCAACCCCCCCCCTTTTCTGGCAGGGGGTTGGTGCAGGTACTGTAGCTCCTAGTCCCCCCCCCTTCAGGCAGGGGGTTGTGCTGAGCCTGTAGCTCCAGCACCACCTCTACTGGAGGGGGTTGGTGCTGGACCTGTAGCTCCAACCCCCCTCTACTGGCAGGGGGTTTGCTGGACCTGTAGCTCCAGCCCCCCTCTACTGGCAGGGGGTTGGTGCTGGGACCTGTAGCTCTAGCCCCCCTCTACTGGCAGGGGGTTTGCTGGACCTGTAGCTCTAGCTCCCTCTACTGGCAGGGGGTTGGTGCTGGACCTGTAGCTCCACCCCCCTCACTGGCAGGGGGTTGTCTGACCTGTAGCTCTAGCCCCCTCTACTGGCAGGGGGTTTGTGCTGGACCGTAGCTCCAGCCCCTCTACTGCAGGGGGTTGGTGATGGACATGTAGCTCCAGCCCCCTCTACTGGCAGGGGGAGGTCGCTGACCTGTAGTCCGCCCCCCATTACTGGCAGGGGGTGGTGCTGGACCTATACTCCAGACCCCTTTTACTGGCAGGGGGTTGGTAGCTGGACCTGTAGCTTCAGCCCCCTCTACTGGCAGGGGGGTGGTGTGGTCCTGTAGCTCAGCCCCCCCTCTACTGCAGGGGGTTGGTGCTGGACCTGTAGCTCAGCCCACCCTCTACTGCAGGGGGTGTGGGATCCTTAGCTCCAGCCCCCCTCTACTGGCAGGGGGTTGGTGGGACCTGGTAGCTTCAGCCCACCCCTCTACTGAATGGGGGGTGGTGCTGGTCCTGTACTCCAGCCCCCCCCTCTACTGGCAGGGGGGTGGTTGGTGGACCTGTAGCCTCCAGACCCCCCTCTACTATGCAGGGGGTTGTCTGGAAAGTAGCTTCAGCCCCCCTCTACTGGCAGGGGGTTGCTGCTGGACCTGTACTCCAGCCCCCCCCCTCTACTGGCAGGGGGTGGTGAGGTGGCCTGTAGCTCCAGCCCCCCCGCTCTACTGGCAGGGGGTTGGTGCTGGACCTGTAGCTCCACCACCCTCCCTACTGGCAGGGGGTTGGTGCTGGACTGTAGCTCCAGCCCCCCCCCCCTCTACTGGCAGGGAGTTGGTAGCTGGACCTTAGCTCCAGCCCCCCCTCTACTGGCAGGGGGTTGTGCTGGACCTGTAGCTCCAGCCCCCCTCTACTGGCATGGGGTTGGGCTGGGCTGTACTCCAGCCCCCCTCCCTACTGGAGGGGGTTGGTAGCTGGACCTGTAGCTCCACGCTCTCCTCCTACTGGCAGGGGGTTGGTGCTGGACCTGTAGCTCAGCCCCCCTCTACTGGCAGGGGGTTGGTACTGGACCTGTAGTCCAGCCCCCCTCTACTGGCAGGGGGTGGTGCTGGACCTGTAAGCTCCAGCCCCCTCTACTGGCAGGGGGTTGGTGAGACCTGTAGCTCCAGCCCCCCTCTACTGGCAGGGGGTTGGTGCTGGACCTGTAGCTCCAGCAACCCTCTACTGCAGGGGGTTGTGCTGGACGTAGTCCAGCCCCCCTACTGGAGGGTGGGTTGCCCTGCTGCTCCGGGACCTGTCCAGCTACCAGCCCCCCCTCTACTGGCAGGGTTGGTTGGTGGCTGGACCTGTAGCTCCAGCCCCCCTCTACTGGCAGGGGGGGGGTGGCTCATAAATATAACTGATATTCAACACGAGCGACACTAAATTTTGAAAAGAAATGGAACATGCCACTGCCTCGGCCCCAGGTCCTGACTCTGGTAATTCAATATTTATAAAGAATGACCAAAGTGCCGAGCATAGGCACTCAGTAAGTTGGAGAGAAGAGCTTGGTACACGGGGGAGATACCAGATGCACTTAAAGTAGCAGACAAACCCCTCTACACAAGGAGTTAGCAAGCATTGCAAAGAATTATAACCAGTTGCACTATATCAACATCACCAACATCATAAAAGTATTTGAGAGAGTGATTAGGAGTAGGTCACCAATTTCATGAGACCAATGACTTCACAACCCAGGCCAACATGGATTTCGAGCGGGAAGATCGTGCCTCTCACAGCTACTTGAGCACTACGGCAAAGTCACTGAGGCATTAGAAGAAAAACAGAATGCTGATGTGATATACACGGACTTCGCAAAGGCTTTCGATAAATTGAACCATGGCGTGATAGCACACAAAATGAAGTCAATGGGAATAACTGGTAAAATAGGACGCTGGATACTCGTTTTCTGTCAAACAGGACTCAGCGAGTAACGGTCAACCATATAAATCTAGTCCAAGTGCAGTTAAAAGCTCTGTACCTCAGGGTACAGTCCTTGCACCGCTGCTTTTCCTTATTCTCATATCAGATATAGACAAAAATACAAGTCACAGCTTCGTATCATCCTTTGCAGATGACACAAAAATCAGTATGAAAATTACCTCGGCTGAACATTGAAAACTTCAAGCTGATATTAATAAGTTTTCGACTGGGCATCAGAAAATAACATGATGTTTAACAGTGATAAATTCCAGGTACTCAGGTACGGTAAAAATGAGGACCTTAAACATAATACAGAGTACAAAACACAATCAAATGTACCCATAGTAGGAAAACAGCATGTAAAGGATTTGGGAATAATAATGTCTGACGACCTAACGTTAAGGAGCATAACCAAGCAAATATTGCGACAGCCAGAAAAATGATAGGATGGATTATGAGAACTTTCAAATCCAGGGATCCCATCACAATGGTTGTACTCTTCAAGTCACTTGTGTTGTCCCGTCTTGAGTACTGCTCAGTACTCACTTCCCCCTTCAGAGCAGGAGAGATTGCTGAAATAGAGGGAATACAGAGAACATATACGGCACGCATAGACGCAATAAACACCTAAATTATTGGGATCGTCTCAAAGCTCTCCAATGTACTCACTAGAAAGAAGACAGAGAGATATCAAATAATATACACATGGAAGACACTGGAGGGCCAAGTACCAAATCTGCACAGTAAAATAACGACGTACTGGAGTGAACGATATGGAAGAAATGCAGAATAGAACCAGTGAAGAGCAGAGGTGCCATAGGCACAATCAGAGAACACTGTATAAACATCAGAGGTCCGCGGTTGTTCAACGTCCTCCCAGCAAGCATAAGAAATATTGCCGAACACCGTGGACATCTTCAGAGGAAACTAGATTTAGTCCTCCAAGGAGTGCCGGACCAACCAGGCTGTGGTGGGTATGTGGGCCTGCGGGCTGCTCCAAGCAACAGCCTAGTGGACCAAACTCTCACAAGTCAAGCCTGGCCTCGGGCCGGGCTTGGGGAGTAGAAGAACTCCCAAACCCCATCAACCAGGTTGGTGCTGGACCCTGTAGCTCCAGTCACCCTCTACTGCAGGGGATTGGTGCAGGACCTGTAGCTCCAGCGCCCTCTACTGGCAGGGGGCTCGTGCTGGACCTGTAGCTCCAGCCCCCCTTCTATTGGCAGGAGATTGGTGCTGGACCTGTAGCTCCAGCCCCTATATCTAATGGCAGGGGGTTGTTGCTGGACCTGTAGCTCCAGCCCCCCTCTACTGGCAGGGGTTGGTGCTGGACCTGTAGCTCCAGCCACCTCTTTTGGCAGGGGGTTGGTGCTGGACCTGTAGCTCCAGCCCCCTCTACTGGAAGGGGTTGGTGCTGGACCTGTAGCTCCAGCCCCCCTCTACTGGCAGGGGTTGGTGCTGGACCTGTAGCTCCAGCCCCCCTCTACTGGCAGGGAGTTGGTGCTGGACATGTAGCTACCCCCCCCCTCTATTGGCAGGGTGTTGGTGCTGGACCTGTAGCTCCAGCATCCCTCTACTGGCAGGTGGGGGTTGGTGCTTGGACCTGTAGCTCCAGCCCCCCTCAACTGGCAGGGGGTTGGTGCTGGACCTGTAGTTCCAACCCTTCCCCCTCTACTGGCAAGGGGGGGGGGGGTGGGGTGGTGGACCTGTAGCTCCAGCCCCCCTCTTCTGGTAGGGGGTTGGTGTTGGACCTGTCGCTCCATCCCCCCTCTACTGGCAGGGGGTTGGTACTGGACCTGTACCTCCAACCCCCCCCTTTCTACTGGCAGGGGGTTGGTGCTGGACCTGTAGCTCCAGCCCCCTCGCTACTGGCAGGAGGTTGGTGCTGGACCTGTAACTCCAGCACCGTCTACTGGCAGGGGGGGGGGGGTTGGTGATGGACCTGTAGCTCCAGCCCCCCCTCTACTGGCAGGGGGTTGGTGCTGGAGCTGTAGCTCCAGCCCCCCTCTCCTGGCAGGATTTTGGTACTGGACCCTGTACTCCAGCCCACCTCTACTGGCAGGGGGTTGGTACTGGACCTGTAGCTCCAACCTCCCTCTACTGGCAGGGGGTTGGTGCTGGACCTGTAGCTCCAACCTCCCTCTACTGGCAGAGGGTTGGTGCTGGACCTGTAGCTCCAGCCCCCCCTCTACTGCAGGAGATTGGTGCTGGACCTGTAGCTCTAGCCCCCCCCTCTACTGGCAGGGGTTGGTGCTGGACCTGTAACTCCAGCCCCCCTCACTGGCAGGGGTGGTTTGTGCTGACCTGTAGCTCCAGCCCCCCTCTACTGGCAGGGGGTTGGTGCTGGACCAGTAGTTCCAGCCCCCCTCTACTGGCAGGGGGTTGTGAGCTGGACCTGTAGCTCCAGCCCCCTCTACTGACAGGAGCTGGGCGCTGGACCAGTAGTTCCAGCCCCCCTCTACTGGTAAGGGGGTTGGTGCTGGACCTGTAGCTCTAGCCCCCATTCTACTGGCAGGGGGTTGGTGCTGGACCTGTAGCTCCAGCCCCCATTCTACTGGCAGGGGGTTGGTGCTGGACTTGTAGCTCCAGCCCACCTCTACTGGCAGGGGGTTTGGTGCTGGACTTGTAGCTGCCAGCCCACCTCTACTGGCAGGGGGTTGGCGATTGACCTGTAGCTCCAGCCCCACTCTACTGGCACGGGGTTGGTGCTAGACCTGTAGCTCCAGCCCCCCTCTACTGGCTGGGGGTTGGTGAGGGACCTGTAGCTCCAGCCCCCCTCTACTGGCAGGGAGGGGGTTGGTGCTGACCTGTACCTCCAGCCCCCCCCCCCTCTACTTGCAGGGGTTGGCGCTGAAACTGTAGCTCCAGCCCCCTCCTCTACTGGCAGGGGGTTGGTGCTGGAGCTATACCTCCAGCCCCCCTCTACTGCAGCAGGGGGGGGGGGGTTGCGCTGGACCTATAGCTCCAGCCCCCTCTACTGGCAGGGAGATGGTGCAATGCCTGTAGCTCCAGCCCCCCTCCTCTACTGGCAGGGGGTTGATGCTGGACCTGTAGCTCCAGCCCCCCTCTACTGGCAGGGGTTGGAGCTGGACCTGTAGCTCCAGCCCCCCTCCCTGGCAGGGGGGGGGGTTGTGCTGGACCTGTAGCTCCAGCCCCCTTCTACTGGCATGGGGTTTTGGTGCTGGACCTGTAACTCCAGCCCCCTCTACTGGCAGGTGGTTGGTGCTGGACCTGTAGCTCCAGCACCCTCCACTAGCAGGGGGGGGTGGTGCTGGACCTGTAGCTCCAGCCCCCCTCTACTGGCAGGGGTTGGTGCTGGACCTGTAGCTCCAGCCCCCCTCTACTGGCAGGGGGTTGGTGATGGACTTGTAGCTCCAGCACCCCTCTACTGCAGGGGTTGGTGCTGGACCTGTAGCTCCAGCCCCCCTCTACTGGCAGGGGGTTGGTGATGGACTTGTAGCTCCAGCACCCCTCTACTGGCAGGGGGTTGGAGCTGGACCTGTAGCTCCAGCCCCCTCTACTGGCAGGGGGTGGAGCTGGACCTGTAGCTCCAGCCCCCCCTTTACTGGCAGAGGGTTGTGTTGGACTTAGCTCCAGCCCCCTCTACTGGCAGGGTTTTGGTACTGGACCTGTAGCTCCAGCCCCCCCTTTACTGGCAGGGGGTTGGTGCTGGACTTGTAGCTCCAGCCCACCGCTACTGGCAGGGGGTTGGTGCTGGACCTGTAGCTCCAGCCGCCCTCTACTGGCAGGGGTTTGGTGCTGGACCTGTAGCTCCAGCCCCCCTCTACTGGCAGGGGGGGGGGGCTGCCAGTAAATATAACTGATATCAACACGAGCACACTAAATTTTGAAATAGAAATTGGAAACATGCCCATGCACTCGGCCCCAGGTCCTGACTCATGGAATTCATATTTATAAAGAAATGCAAAGTGCCGGTAGCACAGGCACTCAGTAAGTGTGGAGGAAGAGCTTGGACACGGGGGAGATACCAGATGCACTTAAAGTAGCAGACATAGCCCCTCTACACAAGGGAGGGAGCAAAGCATTAGCAAAGAATTATAGACCAGTTGCACTAACATCGAACATCATATAAGTATTTGAGAGAGTGATTAGGAGTCAGGTCACCAATTTCATGGAGACCAATGACCTTCACAACCCAGGCCAACATGGATTTCGAGCGGGAAGATCGTGCCTCTCACAGCTACTTGAGCACTACGACAAAGTCACTGAGGCATTAGAAGAAAAACAGATGCTGATGTGATATACACGGACTTCGCAAAGGCTTTCGATAATTGTGACCATGGCGTGATAGCACACAAAATGAAGTCAATGGGAATAACCGGTAAAGTAGGACGCTGGATACTCAGTTTTCTGTCAAACAGGACTCAGCGAGTAACGGTCAACCATATAAAATCTAGTCCAAGTGCAGTTAAAAGCTCTGTACCTCAGGGTACAGTCCTTGCACCGCTGCTTTTCCTTACTCATATCAGATATTACAAAATACAAGTCACAGCTTCGTATCATCCTTTGCAGATGACACAAAAATCAGTATGAAAAATTACCTTGGCTGAAGACATTGAAAAACTTCAAGCTGATATTAATAGTTTTCGACTGGGCATCAGAAAATAACATGATGTTTAACAGTGATAAATCCAGGTACTCAGGTACGGTAAAAATGAGGACCTTAAACATAATACAGAGTACAAAACACAATCAAATGTACCCATAGTAGGAAAACAGCATGTAAAGGATTTGGGAATAATAATGTCTGACGACCTAACGTTTAAGGAGCATAACCAAGCAAATATTGCGACAGCCAGAAAAAGATAGGATGGATTACGAGAACTTTCAAATCCAGGGATCCCATCACAATGGTTGTACTCTTCAAGTCACTTGTGTTGTCCCGTCTTGAGTACTGCTCAGTACTCACTTCCCCCTTCAGAGCAGGAGAGATTGCTGAAATAGAGGGAATACAGAGAACATATACGGCACGCATAGACGTAAAGCACCTAAATTATTGGGATCGTCTCAAAGCCCTCCAAATGTACTCACTAGAAAGAAGATGAGAGAGATATCAAATAATATACACCTGGAAGATACTGGAGGGCCAGTACCAAATCTGCACAGTAAAATAACAACGTACTGGAGTGAACGATATGGAAGAAAATGCAGAATAGAACCAGTGAAGAGCAGAGGTGCCATAGGCACAATCAGAGAAACTGTATAAACATCAGAGGTCCGCGGTTGTTCAACGTCCTCCCAGCAAGCATAAGAATATTGCCGGAACAACCGTGGACATCTTCAAGAGGAAACTAGATTTATTCCTCCAAGAGTGCCAACCAACCGGCTGTGGTGGGTATGTGGGCCTGCGGGCCGCTCCAAGCAACAGCCTAGTGGACCAAACTCTCACAAGTCAAGCCTGGCCTCGGCCGGGCTTGGGAGTAGAAGAACTCCCAGAACCCCATCAACCAGGTATCAACCAGGGGTTGGTGCTGACCAGTAGCTCCAGTCCCCTCTACTGGCAGTGGATTGGTGCTGGACCTGTAGCTCCAGCCGCCCTCTATACTGGGGGGGCTCGTGCTGGACCTGTAGCTCCAGCCCCCCCCCCCCTCTACTGGCAGGGTTGGTGCTGAAACTCGTAGCTCCAGCACTCCCTCTACTGGCAGGGGGTGGTGCTGGACCTGTAGCTCCATCCCCCTCTACTAGCATGGGGTTGGTGCTGGACCTGTGAGCTCCAGCCCACCTCAACTGGAAGGGGTTGGTGCTGGACCGTGTAAGCTCCTCCAGCTCTTCGGGGGGGGGGGATTGAGATAATTGATACCCTACCCGGTTCCCTTGGAGATAATTGAGACGCCCTAGCCCGTCCTTGGAGAGAGTTGAGACCCCTAGCCCGGTCCTTGAAGATAATTGAGATCCCTAGCCCGGTCCTTGGAGGTGGAATTGATACCCCTAGCCTGTCCGTGGAGGGATTGAGACCCCTAGCCCGGTTCCCCTGGAATTGGAATAGAGACCCCTAGCCCGGTCCCTGGAGAGAATTGAGACCCCTAACCCGGTCCCTGGAAGGAATTGAGACCCCTAGCCCGGTCCTTGGAGGCACTAGACCCCTAGCCCGGTCCTTGAAGATAATTGAGATCCCTAGCCCGGTCCTTGGAGATAATTGAGACCCCTAGCCCGGTCCTTGAAGATAATTGAGATCCCTAGCCCGGTCCTTGGAGAGAATTGAGACCCCTGAGCCCGGGTCCTTGGAGGGATTGAGACCCCTAGCCCGGGTCCCTGGAGGGATTTGAGACCCCAGCCCGGTCCTCTGGAGGGAATTGAGACACCTAGCCCGGTCCCTGGAGGGATTGAGACCCCTAGCCCGGTCCTTGAAGGGAATTGAGACCCCTAGCCCAGTCCTTGAAGGGAATAGAGACCCCTAGCCCGGTCCCTGGAGGTAATTGAGACCCCTAGTCTCCGGTCCCTGGAGGGAATTGAGACCCATACCCCGTCCCCTGGAGCTTGAAGACCCTAGCCCGGTCCGGAGGCAATTTGAAGACCCCTACCCGGCCCTGGAGGAATTGAGACCCCAGCCCGGTCCCCTGAGGGCATTGAGACCCCTACCCGGTAACTGAGGGCATTGAGACCCCTAGCCCGGTCCTAGGAGGGAATTGAGACCCATAGCCCGTTCCCTGGAGGGCATTGAGACCCCTACCCGTTCCTGGAGGCACAAGAACCATGGTATAGATGAAAATGCTCTGGAGAAGATACACAAATTTGTACAAGAATGTGAAAATTATTCGTCATTTGCTGTTTATTATAAGTATTATTATTTATATAAATGTGGTTTGTTTTTTTAAATTATTTTAATGCAATTGTGTGCACGTTGTGAATAATATTAACTGTGCGCGGGGGGAGCAACGTCGATGATCGTTACCAGAACGTGAATTGCGCGTCGACTGTTTGTGGTGTGGGGATGAGTGTACGATCACGTTTTTGTACTGAACGCTGAGTAAACGGGTTTGAGCTATATGTCTCTCGTGTGTGTGTTGTGTTGTGTGTGTGTTCCTCGCAGTGAACTTAATCATTGGGAGGAACAAGTGTGTTTCTCACATTGTCTATTTCAATGAGCCTTGTTCTAACACGAGGTGGAATCCACATGAACTTAAATGAATATGATATTCTTATATTTTTTCTTCTAGAGCTACTTGATCCACACCAACCAATATGACCTGTAATTTAGTATGCTGATGAACTGGTTACTAAAGTTAGTTGAAATGACGTAGTTTGTCATCCCAATACCCCAATAGCCAGCGTTTTTTTTTTTTAATTTTTGTTTACTGCGGCCCACAGCAAGAACTGCATATTGCATTACATTATAGCCTACTTAAGAATACATGCCTGTGTGTAATAAACAAACTACTGTGACTATTCCCTATTTACATAATATCTGACAATTATGACATATTTCAATTACAATAACATAATTACATTTAATAGACAATAATAAAAATTTGGCTTGAAATTCTAGCAAAATCATTTTCCTTTTAATTTAACAAGAAGGATGTTTGTTTGTTCGTTTGGTTCGCAAGTAGCCCCCTGATGACCAATTTCGACACAGGAAGACAATGCTACACGCATGTCTGGTGCGGTGTTGAGCTGATTTCTTTCTTGCGTTTTTTATCGAGTTCATGTGGAAAAATCCTAGTTCACATAATTTAGTAGTAGTAAAAGAGTATATTATCACATATGCTTGTTACCTAAGAAAATCATCTTTTAATCAAAAATTATTATTCTTATTAACATCTTTATTGACAAAATTATTACAATTTTGCCTAATCTGAGGATTTTGATAGTCGGATTAAAGTGAGGATAATGCAAGTATTCACTGTCACGCAGGACAGAGGGTCGTACATAAGACAGTAGGTCTAAACTGTATGCTGAAGCCACGTATATATCATGGTTACAATCAATGTTTTAATATATGGATTGTGAAACAAGTTTCTACTGTGCACTGCACACAAGGGCAGGGATGGGTTAATAGGTGATGCGCGTAGAAGTAATATACATAAAAATTTTCTTCTTCTTTAAAATGGACAAGCAATTTTTTTATAAATTGTTAGGATGTCGTCCATAACACCTGAGTCAATAAAATTGTTACACAGTTGGTGGTACAGAGAGTCCGGAGGTCTAAAGTCCTTTACGTTTTCACATTCATCAAGTATGTTTCTAGTGTGAGTGCATGAAAGGTTGATCACAGCGTTTACAATCTGATTATTCTGGTATGGCTCACCCTCACTACCGTCCAGATGTCTATAGCCAGGC
>WNGS01120108.1:0-26806 GCA_020271785.1 Procambarus virginalis
TTTTCTGGGGGGAGCCCCGTCGGCTCCCCGGAGCTATCCCAGGCTGATATGCTAATTTCAGACTTTGGCATCAGTCATGTGTATGGAGTTCTTAGGCCTACCGGAGACCACGGCCAGAACCGGGCCCCCTCAGAGAGGCACGGGGAGCAATGGCCTATAGAAGCCCCCGTGTGGTTGGAAGCATTCTATGTCTGCCATCGACCGGGACAGGCACCCAGAAAGGTAAGCGCCCCAAAACAAACCCCTATTCTGGTTAAAATTGCTACCAAAATCCGAACTAGTGGATAGAACTCCCAAACAGAAAAACAAGCAAACTAGTGTGACGTCACACGTCACCGCGCCGCTGTCTGCGCAGCTCCCCCCTCCCCGGGAGGGGGAAGGTGGAGCCCCAGACCTCCCACGCCGGCTATCCACCCATCAGTTCTTCGGCTGATGCTATAGGCACCGGTTATGTGCTCCGGCTCCAGTGGTTGTTTCAGCACTGCACCTAGAGTGTGGTGTCTGTTTTCTAGGTGGTGCGCGAGCCGGGAGTGATTCTCCAGTACTCGGGCTGCATGCGCCTAGGGTTCCCTTCCCTAGGTGCCCTGTAAGTACTGCCCTTGGGACTTGGGGCCACCTTCCACAAGTTCCTTGGGGTCTGCCCCTGCTAGGCCGTTTACTGCTTGGTTTTCGGCCGCTCTTTGTGTGCTCGGGTGTTCTGTCTCCCTTGTTCGCCTTAGAGTAAGGGGCAGTTTTTGCACTGGTGGGGCGCAGGGTACTGTGCAGCTTGTCTTTTCCCAATCATAGCGGCCGGCTCTGTTCCGCTTGGGTACGCTGTCCTCTTGCGGGGTTTTCTTTTTCTTTTTGTTTATCTACCTGGTGGGGGGGTCTGCCTTCGTTCTTGCCCCTGGTGTCCCTTGTGTTCTGAGTTTTCTGGTGGTACCCCCTGCTAGGTCCCCGTGAGTGTACACGTCCCGGGGGTTCAGCTCTTAGAAAGTTGTTTGGTAGTTTTGGGTGCCGGTTAGCAGTACCCTGCCTGGGATTACCTGAGCGCGAGTCCTCTTATAGTAAACGCTCGGGACCCTGGGAAACCCCTGGGGGCGCGTGGGTCCGATGGATGTGACCCCAGAGCCCCCCCCTCGCTTCCAGCGAGTTTGAGGGTTGCTCACCCCTTGTCTCTGGGTGACTCTCTGTTTTGCCTCCGTCTGCTGCCTGTGGGGTCGGTGACACCTTCGACCCGGAGCCCTGCGAGTTTGTTGCTCGTTATGGCTCGGTTACCCAGTTGTGCTCAGCTGGTGCGGGCAGCAGAGGCGTTGCACTTGAGCCTTGGTGGTGGCAACGCTCTCGTGGTAACTCCCCGGGAGCCCCGGGGCTGCCCCGTTTTGGTTCTTGTTTTTCCCCTGGATTCCCCTTCCTGCCTGCATCCGGTTCCTTACCGTCTGTAGGTTCAGGGCGGGGTTTGGTGGTGTTGAGACTCGGGCAGTCTCGGGGAAATCCCCTTCCGGGGTAGTGACGGGGGCATTCGAGCCTGTTCCTCCAGCCGTGTTGTAAGAGTCTGCCAGTGGGCTCCCTTCCTTAGTGTTTTCACGGCTGTCCCGGTTTTCTGGTACGGCCGGGGCTTTAGGGGGACGGCTCGGCCCCGGGGCCTGTTGTGTGGGTTCCCGGGGCTGCGGAGGGGCTGACTTGGGGGGCCTTGGCCCCATAGGACCCCGTGGGGGTTTTTATCCCCCTCTCGGCGGGGCTTGTGGTTACGCGGAGTGGGGTTTTCCTCTCCACTCGCCGTACGTGCTGTTGGGCGTCGGCCCCTCCCCGGGCTCGGTTCCTTGGCCTTTGAGTCGGTTGGTTCCGTCCTGTGGGTGGATGTTTCCCCCCACCCCTTTTTTTGGGGGACGGTGTTTTCGTCATGTTTCCCCGTTTTGGGGGTTCTACATGACTACTGGTCTCGGGTGCGCATGCGCCTTTGTGTGCCTTCGGGACTGGTTTTGGCTTCCGTGTTCTCGAGGGTTCGGGAAGGTTTTTCCTCCTTCCCGCGTTATTGGAACGTCTGTCGGCTCCTCGTCCTTGTTGGCGAGTTTGGGCTACTTGTAGCCCTGTTGGGCTCCTTGTGGTCCTGTTGTGCTCCTTGTAGCCCTGTTGGGCTACTTTTGGCCCGGTTTGGGCTCTTTCTGGGCCTGTTGGGCTACTTGTGGCCCTGTTGGGCTACTTGTGGCCCTGTTGGGCTACTTGTGGCCCGGTTGCGTGCCTTTTTTGGGCTCTGTCTTCGCTTCTTTGGCCGGTTTTCTTGTTCCTGCTCACTCTTTTGGCTACTTTTCTTGTGCAGTAGTCTTGGTTGCCGCCTTCCCGCAGGGTAGGTTGCGCGTTTTCGGCCGGCATGTCATGCGCGTGCGCCGCGGAGTTTGTTTTGGTCTGGGCGGTGTGTAGTGCCGGTGTTCGTCGTCTTTTTGCTCCAGTGCTTCGCCTTTCGCTCTTCTCCCTTGCCGCGGTATGTGCCCCTTTTCGCTCCGGGGGTGTCCTGGGTTCCAGTTGTGGGGAGGCCGCCGAGGTTTCCCCTGTGTCATGGGTGTGGGCCGCCTTCTTCGCCTCTTCCTTGCTCTCCTGCAGGTCCGGCTCTGGCTTCTTCACCTGGCGGTGCTCCCAGGTTCTTCTGGGCTCGGTTGAGTCGTGTCACTTCGAGCCACCGTTTGCCAGGTGAGTTTCTGCGGTCTGGCGTCTTTTGGCAGGGCGCTGGATGTGGTGTTATATGCCTGTCTTTCTTTAGGTCTCTTTTTGTACGACTGAGACCGTTCGCACACCAGTGTCGGTCCCCTTTTTTCACCCCTTCCTGTCCCACTCTTGTGCATGTCCATCCCATGCTAGGGTCATTCAGGGGTCCCACCTTTGTTAGTGTTATGTGGTGTGGGGGTTTGTGGTGTTGGTTCTGTACTCGCCTGGTAGGGCTTCTGGCTGTGCTTGCAAGGTTTATGCGCTCTGGCTTTTGGGTCCCGCCTATCTGGTAGAACTTGCGGGATAGTACCAGTGGAGTGCAGTGGTGCCATAGGCACACTCGGGGAACACTGTATATCCATCAGAGGTCTGCAGTTGTTACACGACCTCCTTGCGAGCATACGCCTTCTCGCTGGTACCTTATCTTGAGGTTAACTTGAGGTGCTTCCGGGGCTTAGCGTCCCCGCGGCCCGGTCATCGACCAGGCCTCCTGGACTGGTCATGCTGGCTGTTGGACATGGCTGCTTGCTGCCCGACGTATGAGTCACAGCCTGGTTGATCGGGTATCCTTGGAGGTGCTGATCCGGTTCTCTCTTGCACCAACCCGTCACCGCATCTTTATTACGTCAATATTGACTTCTTCGTTCCGTGCATAGGTGCCATACTAAACATAATGGTTTCCCTTAAAAAACTTCGTGGAAAACACCGACCTTACCTGACCTACTTAGTAGGTTACAATAAGCATCTTATGGTTTCGTAATTACAATTGTTACTTAACCTATTATCGGTATGCCACTGAACTCTGTGAGGGGATTGCAAGTTATGCCCCTATGGTACGGTCTGTGGACTTTCGGGGCACACTAGCTTGCCTTCGACTTAGTTATGGCCCATCCTGGTTGTGGGGAGTCTGTGGGCCTGCAGGCCGCCCCATGCGTCTTCCTGGTGGGCCTCCCTTTGGCCGGTCTAGCCTGGCCTCGGGCCGGGCTTGGGGTGTACATGAGCTCCCGGTTCCCCATCCAGCCGGTTTTGAGCGGGGTTTCTCCGCCGTCGGTCGCCTGGTAGGCGGGTTCCTGGGCCTGCTGGGTTCTGTCGTGTCTCAGTGGGCCCTGTCTGGGGTCTATCTGCTCCGTTCTCTGCCTTTGCCGGAGCGAGTTGCTCTTTACCTGTGGCATGTTGCGGTGGTGTATACTCCCCTAGTTGTGCTTGCGGGGGTTGAGCTCTGGCTCTTTGGTCCCGCCTCTCAAACGTCAATCTTATAACAGGTGTACGGTTTCCTGAGCCTATTGGGCTCTTATCGTATCTACACTTGAAACTGTGTTTGGAGTCAGCCTCCACCACATCGCTTCCTAATGCATTCCATTTGTCAACCACTCTGACACTAAAGTTCTTTCTACTGTCTCTGTGGCTCATTTGGGCATTCGGTTTCCACCTGCGTCCCCTAGGGCGTGTGCCCCTTGTGTTAAACAGCCTGTCTTTATCCACCAGGTTGTATGTTGCTACTACTGCGCGTGTGCATTAGTACCGTGTTTCGCAGTGGCGTGTCCTTACTCCTGGGGTTTTTTATGCTTCTGCTCTTTCGTCCTGCCTCACCCCAGTCGTTTTCCTGGCATCTCCTTTGGTCAGTTTTGCCTGCACTTGCTGCTATGTTGGGGGACGTGGTCGGTTTCCACCACTTCATTGTTTGTGTGTTCCCTTGTTTTCCTCCTCTGCCACAGGGGTGTTCTGCGTGTGTTCCTTGGCTTCTTGGGCTTTTTTCGGCCTGTGTCCTGTGGTGTGCTTCTTTGTCTCGGTCTGTTGCTGTTGCTCGTACCTCTTGGTTCGGGTAGGGTTCTGGCGGCAACCCTTCCGCCTTCTTTGGTTTCCTTGCTTGCCCTGCCACTTGGTTTTTTGGGGTCTTGCGATGTCTCGCGTCGGACCCGTCATTTGTTCTCCTGGCGGGTTTGCTTGCTTTGGGATTTGTCTGTTCGGCAGACGTTCCATCTCCTTGTACCACCTGAGTTCGGTGGTCGCGCCCGAGATCTTCTTGCGGCTCCGCCTTTTCCTGGGCTCGGAGGGGCCTTGTCGGGGCTGCTTCCGTCTGCCTCGTGGTCTCGCCTCCGGCTGGTGGTCGGTGTCCCACCTGCGTGTTTCTCTTGGCGGCAGTATGGGGTGTTTTGGCGGTCCTTCCTTTTCCTGTACCTTCTTAGGTGGTTCCTCTTGTTAGCGTCGGCCTGGTTTTTTGGTGGGGGTTGGGGGCCGTCGTCGTGCCACATACTGTCGCCTCTCTTTTTGTGCGGCGCTGGCGGAGTCGCTTTGGCTTGCTTTCGGTCTTGCTTCTACACCGCTTAGTAAGCTGTCTTGTGCTTCGTTTCCCCTCCGGCCTGTTCGTGCGCCGCTTGCACCATCCTGGTTTCTGGTCAGCGTGCTCTGTCTTCTCCTCGGTTGGTAGTGCCTCTTCGGTTCCGGTTTGTTTTTCGTCGGCTCTTTTCCTTTTGGGCATTTGCCTCTGGGGGTCGGGTCGCTGTGTTTTCCTGCTCCTTTGGTTTTAGCGTTTTGGTTGTTTGGGTGGTGTCCGCCTCCCGGTTCCGTCCCTTTGATCTTCCTCTGTGGGTAGTTAGCTCCGGGGAGCCGACGGGGCTCCCCCCAGAAAACCAGCGTTGAATGTAATGAAACGCCATTTTCTGGGTGAGTCCCGGAGGCTCCCCGGCAACCCTCCCTCCCTCCGGTCGGCGGTTTTTCGCGTGTCTTGACATCCAGCCTCAGAACTGATGGGTGGATAGCCGGCGTGGGAGGTCTGGGGCTCCACCTTCCCCCTCCCGGGGAGGGGGGAGCTGCGCAGACAGCGGCGCGGTGACGTGTGACGTCACACTAGTTTGCTTGTTTTCTGTTTGGGAGTTCTATCCACTAGTTCGGATTTTGGTAGCAATTTTAACCAGAATAGGGGTTTGTTTTGGGGCGCTTACCTTTCTGGGTGCCTGTCCCGGTCGATGGCAGACATAGAATGCTTCCAACCACACGGGGGCTTCTATAGGCCATTGCTCCCCGTGCCTCTCTGAGGGGGCCCGGTTCTGGCCGTGGTCTCCGGTAGGCCTAAGAACTCCATACACATGACTGATGCCAAAGTCTGAAATTAGCATATCAGCCTGGGATAGCTCCGGGGAGCCTCCGGGACTCACCCAGAAAATGGCGTTTCATTACATTCAACGCTGGTTTTTTACCAGTTCAGGGCGTAGAACCTTTCCGGTAGTACAACTTATTGTCTGCCTAGGTACATCCCAAAGGACAGTCGAAGCCATAGTAGTTGATAAAATTCCTACTGAAATGGAAGTGACTGGTCTGGCAGCCACAATTAAATTCCTAAAAGAAAAAGGAATTCAATTAGCAGATCCTCGGCTCGATTCTGATTACATAGGAGATATCGGGATCCTGATTGGAGCTGACTATTATCATCAATTTATTCTGTCAGAAGAATGTATGGGTATGAAAATACTCAAATCAGCAGGAGGCATATTGTTCACAGGACCTATACTAGATCTTGAACCTTCAACTCCTGAAAATCACATCATACAGAAACTGTAATCATGGCCTGACTAGGCAAAGAACAATCACCACTTAAAATCCCCCACATGATTGATGATGGATTGGAATCTGTACATCAATTGTGGGAACTTGATGCTATAGGAATAATTCCTGATCAACCAAGTCCTGATGATGTCTGTGCATACAATCAGTACTTAGAAACTGTACAGTATCATGATGGACAGTACTGGGTAAGGCTACCATGGATAATCAACCATAAAACCTTACCTACCAATTATCACATGGCTTATAGTCAATTTAAATCTCAATTAGCAAAGCTAAGAAAAAGGCCTGAGCATTTAAAACTCTATCATGAGATTATAGCTCAACAATTACAGAATAAATTTATTGAAGTCGTGAAACACGACAATAAGCAAACAGGCCATTTTTTACCACACATGGCTGTAATGAGAGAATCAAAAACAACTCCTTTACGGATAGTTTTTAACTGTAGCTCTAAATCTGGACCCCAAGGAACCAGTCTAAATGATTGTTTGCAAACAGGTCCAAGTCTAACTCAGAAATTGTATGACATACTGTTGAAGTTTAGACTTAATAAATATGCATATTCAGCAGATATAAGTAAGGCCTTTCTAAGAGTCGGCTTGCAGGAAGAAGATAGAGACTTCACTAAGTTTCTATGGGTAGAGAACCCAGAAGATATCAATAGTCCTATAGTGACTTTCAGATTTCATCAGTACTTTTTGGCGCGATTCAAGTCCATTTCTGTTGCAAGCAACTCTAGATACTCATCTGAAAAAATCATCAAGTCCCTATAAGGCTGAAATCAGTCAGAATCTATATGTAGATAATTTTCAAGGGACAGTTAACAGTACTACTGAACTGTTACAATTATATCAAGAGGCCAACAAGGAGCTACAAGGTGCCAACATGCCACTACAATCTTGGGCCTCTAATAATGCAACATTGAATAATCAAATAGCAAGAGATTACCCTGAATATCACGTACCAGAATCACAAAAGGTGTTAGGTATGGAGTGGGATTTAATCTCGGACATGATCTCGATCAAATCCGTGCCAGTAAATTATTGCATTGCTACAAAAAGGGATTTGCTTTCACAAGTTAGCAAAGTATTTGACCCACTTGGTCTACTAAATCCTTTAACTATCAAGTGGCGTTTACTGGTGCAAGAAGCTTGGAAGACTAAAGTTGGTTGGGATGATCCACTACCACTCCAGTTACAAAAAGCTTGGATGGAAATGGCTCAAGAACAAACTTTAGTCGAAAAGATAATCTTTCCGAGACACATAGTCGAGGAAAATGATGAAGTAACACTACATGTATTCGCAGACTCGTCAGCCAAAGCTTTTGGAGCTTGTGCTTACTTAGTGACTTCTAATCAATCATATCTCATCACCTCTAAGGCCAGAGTCGCTCCATTAAAAAAGAGGACTTTGCCTCAGATGGAACTAACAGCACTGCTAACTGCCACACGCTTAGCTGTGCATATCAAACAAGTCTTGTCTACCATGAACATCAAAGATGTCATTATATGGTCTGACAATGAAGCTGTTTTACAATGGTACGAAACGACAACTGTCCGACTCCCTATGTAAAAAATCGCGTCTCGGAAATTAAAGAAATTTCCGCAGGCTTTCAATTGTTGCATGTACCAACAAAAGATAATCCAGCTGATCTCTTATCAAGAGGTATGACGTTTAAACAATTTGCAAAGGCAGATATTTGGTTTTATGGGCCTAGATGGTTAGTGAATGGCAGTTGGCCTGAACAAAAGCCGCACGTCATCACGACACAAACCATAACTACCACCAGGCAGCAAGCTCAAATATCAGTCTTGGATTGTACTCGTTACTCCTCGCTCATCAAATTAATCAATGTAACACAGAACGTGTTTCAATATCTCAGGAAAAAAGGTATAAAATACACTTTTCCTGATGCACTTATCTATTGGGTAAGACAAGCCAGAAAGAAACTTATGGGTAAAACTATGAAAATCTTCCGCATAAGTTAAAACACAATCTCGGTCTGTGGATAGACCAAGAAAATCACAACATTCTGCGTTGTGGAGGGAGACTTAAACACGCAGATGTTAATCTAGATACCGTGCATCCATGGCTTTTACCAAAAAATCATTGGTCACCAGGTTGATTGTGTTACATACACATCAACAAATCATCAAACATGGAGGAGTGTTAGACACACTCACACAATATACAGTACTTGATTCTCAGGGAAGACAGTCAGTCAAATCAATCTTAAAAAATTGCATGATATGCCGAAGGTACGATGCAAAAAACTTGCTCTTATCCGGGCCACCACCTCTACCAAAGGAACGTGTGGTCCATCTACATCCTTTCGAAACGACCGGAGTAGATTATACAGGAGCAATATATCTAACAGGGACTCCAGATAAGCAACCTATCAAGGCATACATCTGTCTGTTCACCTGTGCTACCACAGGGCAGTACATTTAGAGGTAACACCCGATATGACTGCTCAATCATTTATTCAAGCTTTCCGCAGATTCGCAGCACGCCGATCATGCCCCAAGCTGATGATTTCAGACAACGGAGCAAACTTGGTAGCTGGAGAAGCATGTCTACGGGAAATCTGTTCCCATCCTGCAGTTACTTCCACACTGGAACAGCGTCATTGCAGATGGAAATTTATCCCTCCGAGAGCCCCATGGCACGGAGGATTTTATGAACGGTTAATAGGAACGTCAAAAAGATCCTTGAGAAAATCTCTACACCGTCAGAAAATCAATCTTCAAGAACTCCAGACAGTAATCACGGAAATAGAATCAAGGGTGAATAACCGGCCGTTGACTTACTTGTCTGATGATCCTACTCAACATGAGCCATTAAGTCCTGCACACCTAATGTATGGAAGACTTCTGACTCCAGTACCATCTCTAGTGGATGATGAGATCAGAGATCCCTCATATGTGGGTCAGAGCGAGTTGGTTCAGGGGTATAAGCATCTGTCCAGCATAATCCAAAAATGGAATGATGTTTGGACAAAAGAATATCTTACATCTCTACGAGAACATCACTATGGGGCCAATGTCCCACATAATATATCTAATCTCCAACCTGGCGATATTGTCTTGGTAGACAGTGATGGCCCTAGGGCTGACTGGCCATTAGGTAAAGTTGTCTCAGTCCATCCAGATAGCCAGGGGATTTTGAGAATAGTCAAGATCCTGTCTAAAGGAACAACTTCCCTGAAGACATTGGACAAACTCGTCCACATGGAATCAGTGAGCCAGCTGCAGTTAGATCCTGAGAGGCCTCAAGACCTTCTAACTACACATGACCCACAGACTCCTAACAGGCACAATCGTCCACAATGGACAGCCGCACAAAAGTGCAAGCAAAATTTGCACTTGTATTATCAATCCGATGGAGAGTAAATAAATACATATGGTTACTACTGTCCTTAGTATAGGACTCTGTGCCAGTTCTCTCCCTCTGGAAGATGTGGGACATTTTTACCCACCATATCTAATAATCATCTAAGAAATGTATTATCAATATCATATCAAATCATATCTATATCATATCTATATCAAATCTATATCAAATAAGAATCATATCAGAATCACAATAGATTCATTATATATAGCTTGATCCTAGATGACAATGCCACTATGATCACGTACGCCATAGGGCCCTATAGATGCCTACGTGACTTAGTGCATGTTCTCTCAAGGATCCAGAAGCTTCTAGAAGGATTTGTTAATTAAAAATTTATTGGAACATGACGTAGTATCCGGTAGAGATAAAATCGAATCCTTATTAAGAGTCAGTGGTATTATCAAGTACTACTTATAATCTTTAAATCCTATATCTAATTTTATTATAATCACATCTTATCTCAATCATAAGTCTAGACTGTAAAAATAATCAATCGATATTCATTCAAAGTAACCCCTTTCAAGGGGGATGGGGGGGGGGGCATCTCGGGAGAGAAGCGCCCACGACAGCGGGCAGAACGCGTTTGTTGACTCAACTGAGTGTACACGTGACGGTCCCTTAGCGAACTTTATTTTGGCTGAGGACACCTTATCTAATATCATTATCACCAGTGAACACTCTCTAGAACTGGGGGAGTACCTGGACAATATATCAACAAGGAAAATCCTAGAACATTTATATCTATAAGTGTAGAGTGGAGCATTTAGTGACGCGGTCTCCACCTTCATCCCTAATCTTCATTGTTATCTTCTGCAACGCAGTCCAATATCCGTAGCAACGCTACTCGTACATCAAAACAGCAACGCTGTAATCTAAAATATCGTGCCTAAACTCGCCAAGAGAGTTCTTCAGTCTGGCACACCTTGTCAGACAGGCACCCGACTGGCAGAGAAGTATATTGAATGTTATTTTGGTATATGATTGGCCAATTGTATGCTTGTGACTTTAATATTCTATAAATCTGTCTTTCGGTAAAAAGGCGAGGCAACGCCTCATATTTCTGTGAGTTTACCATAATATTGTGGTACAGCAGAATCTTATCCAAGCTCTGAACCTCATGAGTGTCCAGTGTCAGAAAAGATTGTCACAATAAGTAAACAAATACTCATGAGTGTCCAGAGTGTAGGAAGAGATTCAACAAGCTGACTGTATTTAATCATATACATTGATCATATACATTGCATATACTTGAATATATAAATTAAGTTAACAATTGCTTGCTTAGTTATTTTTTAAGTAATCATATAAGTTCATTTAATTGAATATAATTTTAGTACTCAGTAACAGTACTTAGACCATATTTAGGTCATTTATCATACTTTACAATTTACAATTTAAGTTGTTTATAGTATAAATGTATTGGCTGTTAATTGCTAAGGTGCTAGGCTAGACTGTGTATGTTTAAATCTCTGATTTAAACAGAGCCAGTGTTCAGTTATATAACTGAATTTATAAAATCTTATCCTTGTATAAATACAAGCTGATGTGAGATACCTGTTGGCAGGTGGACGTGGAACTGCAATCAACCTATCAACTAATTCACTCACCCCACCTGCCCCTTACAGCCCATTATCTGTCATTAGGAAAAGAGGAGCTAGGATTTACAACCCTAGCTAGAGATTTTAGTTGAATTAATTTGCATACAGTAATTTTTTAATTTAGTTCAGTACAAGTCTCTGGTAGTCTCCTCTTATATCAATCACAGCAGGTTTTTCCCACAACTATGATGACAGTTGACATGGGTGTAGTGATCATTGAGTGCTGACCAGTGTGTATAGAGAAACACCAAGATGACAGTTGACTTTATTACTAACAATGTTTCAGGTATTAGAGCAAAAAACCAGCGCTGAACATAATGAAACGTCATTTTCTAGGTGAGTCCCGGAGGCTCCCCGCAGATATGGATATACAGTATTAGCTTTCTCGCATCAGTCAATGTACATGGAGTTCTTTCCTACCAGGGACCACGAGCCAGAACCTGGCCCCCCTCAAAGAGGCGTGAGGAGCAAAGGCCTATAGAAACCCCTGTGTTGTTGGGAGCATTCTATGTCTGCCATCGACCGGGTCTGGCACCAAGAAAGGTAGGCACCCTAAAACAAACCCTTATTCTGGTGAAAATATTGCTACCAAAAACTGAACGAGTATCTTGAGGTTATCTTCGTGTTATCTTGAGGTGATTTTGGGGCTTTTTAGTGTCCCCGCGGCCCGGTCCTCGACCAGGCCTCCACCCCCAGGACGCAGCCCGTAACAGCTAACACCCAGGTACCTATTTTACTGCTAGGTAACAGGGGCATAAGGTGAAAGAAACTCTGCCCATTGTTTCTCGCCAGTGACTGGGATTGAACCCAGGACCACAGGATCACAAGTCCAGCGTGCTGTCCGCTCGGCCGACCAGCTCCCGGCCGCTCCGACCGGCCGACCGGCTCCCGGCCACTCCGACCGGCCGACTGGAGGGAGGGATGCCGGGGAGCCTTTGGACTCACCCAGAAAATAGCGATACCTGCTTGATGGGGTTCTGGGAGTTCTTCTACTCCCCAAGAAGAAGAAGCTGCTCACAAGTAGCAGCTTGTGAGAGTTTGGTCCACCAGGCTGTTGCTTGGAGCAGCCCGCAGGCCCACATACCCAACACAGCCTGGTTGGTCCGGCACTCCTTGAAGAAAACAATCTAGTTTTCTCTTGAAGATGCCCACAGTTGTTCCGGCAATATTTCTGTTGCTCGCTGGTAGGACGTTGAACAACACCGAACCTCTGATGTTTATTCAGTTTTCTCTGACTGTGCCTATGGCACCTCTGTTCTTCACTGGTTCTATTCTGCATTTTCTTCCATATCATTCACTCCAATATTCATTACATTCGCAATGTAATGCAGCGATTCATTACATTCAACGCTGGTTTTCTGGGGGGCACCCTGTCGGCTCCCAGGAGCTAACTACCCAAAGACAAGGAAAAACAGGGACTTACCCAGGCGGTGGTCAGTCCTCACTCCTCAACGCGAAGCTGAGACAACTGGCTGCAACCGCCGACCAATGCAGTACAGGCCCTACTAGGTCCAAGGACTTTGACCAGGTAGCGAGGGGCCAGAACCCTGGTTGATACCTGGTTGATGGGGTTCTGGGAGTTCTTCTACTCCCCAAGCCCGGCCCGAGGCCAGGCTCGACTTGTGTCCGACCAACAACAACCCAGTGTCCTAGTGTCCGAATATAAACCCAAGACATGTTACCAAAGACGGCAGCCAGTGCAGTAAACTTACGAACGTCATGTGCATGAGGATAGAACGCAGGCTGGCTAGACTTAACCCTGCGGACAACCTGGGAGACCAGAGCCTGGGAACAGGAAAGAAGGGAAACTGGGTCAACCCTAAGCGCATCCTCAGCCACCACAGCCTTGGCGTGCAAATAACGATGGAGAGCCGCAACCAGACACAACACATGATGCATCCCTGGCCTGACCATCCAAGCATCAACAACCCAAGGACCCCTTCGAAAAGCAGCAGACTCATTCTTCGTCAGAAAAAGAGACAGCTGCAACAGAACAAACTTACTACCAGGACCAAAGGAGCAGAAACCCCTGCGCTGGAGGAGAGCATGAAGCTCCCCAACCCGACTCCCCAGAGGCCTATGCCTACAGGATAAGAGCCTTAGAAAAACAGTCCTGAACTGAAGGGGCCACAACAAACTGAGGAGAAGAGAGAAAAGAGAGCACCCGGTCCGAAGACCAGGACGGCTCAGATGGCGCATGAGCAGGCCGGTGGTGAAACAACGTATGAGATAGCTTGTGGAACAAAGCAGACGTAACATCAATACCGAACACAAGTTGGAGCGCAGCACAATATGAGGCGACAGTATTTGGCACAAGATGACGATCCTGAAACAACCACGAAAGGATGGACAAAACAACCCTATTAGAGATCGAAGTACACCTATGCAGTGAGAGGAAAAACCGGAAGGATCGCCAGGAAACGTCATACTGGTGCCTAGTCAAAGCACGCAGGTAGGAGACCAACAACAAAGCCACCTGCACACCATACAAGTTGTGATAGACTCGAGTCAGAAAATCCAGACGCAAAGACTTGAGGAGAACGAACGAACTAACTTTATATCGGGCTGGACCAATCTGCTGAAAGAGGCAGAGCTGCAAAAGACCCTTGGGTTCAAACACTGAGCAAGCAGCACCTGAAACCAAGGCTGGGCAGGTCACCAAGGAGCCAGGACAACTCAACCCTGGTAAGACTCCCAGCGAGCCAGGACCCGGAGCAACTTCTGAACTGGGGGGAAGAGGTACAGGTAACCCCCCACCTTGCCAAGTCCTGCCAAAAAGCATCAACGCCGATGGCTCGCAGTCGAGAAAGGGCACCACACCGATGCGAAGAGGTCCTCCACCGGAGGCTCGAATGTCCGGCAGAGCCAGCTGAACGGCTCTGTGTCGACTATCCACTCCGTTGCAAGGGGAAGGAAGCGGGACAGGCCGTCTGCTAGGACATTGAACCCCCCAAACGTGAACTGCCAGGAGAGCCAAACCCTGAGAACTCAGCAGACGAGTCACCCGAAGTGACCAGCTCCAAAGAGCCAAGGACCGCATCGAACTCCCGCGGTTCAGGCAATGAACCACCGTGAAACAGTCCAAATGGAGCCGGATCGTCGACCCGACAGCGACCCGAATCCTCCAGAGCGACATCCACACAGCCGCGAACTTCCGCACCGTGCTTTGAACCCGATGGAAGGACGGACCCCATCTCCTTGGCCAGCTTAGTCAGCAAAGGTCACAAAACCCCAGCCAGGAGACGATGCGTCTGTGAACACATGTGAGGGCTCGGGAAAAGCCAAGGCACTGAAGCCCGAAAAACCCTTAGAGGAAGCCAGCAACACAGCAACTGACACAAAGCCTCAGGAGGCCGAACTCAGCGGTCGCAAGAGAGGTGGAAGAGACGCCCCTAAAGAAACCAGAACAGCCGACGAAACCAAACCCGATCCGGTGGGTAGACCATCATGGAAAAGTTCAGGCTACACTGCACAAACCCTCGAGCAACCGCCATGTGACCCGAGAGCCCCTCAGGAAGAGACGAAGGCTGGAATGCAGACAAAGCAGATCCACCGGAGGAAGAGACAAGCAAGCAGTCACAACGTCCCACACAAGACCCAGCCAAGACCGAACCTTAGAGGGAACCAGATGGGACTTCCTCCAGTTCATCCAGAACTAGAACCCGGCAAGCTCGAATAGAAATAAATCCCTGGCGAGCTGACACGTGAACTGACATGCAGCCCAAACCAGCCAGTCATCAAGGTAGGCCAAAACCCGAACACCTAACAGATGCAGACAGGCCACCATGACCCAGGTAAGGCGTGTAAACACGTGAGGTGCTAGGTCAACCTGAACGTTAGACAATGAAAGCAGTAACTCTTGCACCCCACAACAAAACTGAGCCAGTCCCAGAACCCCGGATAAATTGGGACGTGCAAATACACGTCCTTGAGGTCCAGGAACACCATCCAAGCGGCTGGCTCCAACAGAAGCCGGACCTGGGACAGAGTGATCATCTGAAATGAGGGGCAAGAAACCCAGGGGTTGAGAAGGGACAAATCCAGAATGAACCACAGGTTCGCACAGTCCCGTTTCTGAACTGGAAACAGTCGGGAAACCCACCTGAGAGACATGGTCGTTTTGACCACGACCAAGTGCACCCACTCCAAGACAGGCAACCTTAGAGCGCAAAAGAAGAGGCCTGCCCTTTCAGCCCCGTACACCCCGAAGAAGGAGGGGCCCCCCAACGCTACCACAGGCCACAAGAAACAACCCAAAAATCCCACGAATCATGAGACCAGGCATAAGCAAACAGAGCAAGCCTCCCCCCCCCCATCTCCCCATCAATGGGGTGAACCGCGAAAGGGCTGATGCCCCTTACGAGAACCTGACCTGCCTGCAGAGCGAGCACCACACCTACCAGGTGCAGCCGGGACCGAAGGCGGCACCAGCTCCGAAACAGGCAACTGTGGCCCACCCCAACGAGCAGAACCGCGAGCCCTGGCATGACCTTTTCGGGAAGAACCAACATGAGAATCCTGGAGAACCAACAAATCAGACATTGGGCGGCAACTGGGAGAAGCCACCAGCCTATATTGCTCGACTGCAAAGGCCGCAATCAGCAAAGGACACAAGTGTGAAAACAATCTAAGAGCCAGGGCCCAAGCGGATTCCAAGGAGGAAGCGAGCACCACCAGTCGGCAGGCGAGATGCGCAGCAAAAAAAACGCGAAAGCACATACCGCAGGATTGGCGCAAACAGCTTCAAAAGTGCAGACAACGCACGAGCAGCCGAGACCAAGGAACCAGACCCAGGAATGGCCCCAAGCACCTCTACATCCTCTGCAAAGCCAATCCGAAGACAGCTCCAGGAGGGGGAAAAGAAATGAAGGACCAAAGCCAACAAGCCACACACGTGCAAGTCCTCAGCCACAAGCGCAGCCAACATGGAAGGGAGCGGCAAATGAAGCTAAACTGCGCCAACATCCTGCAGAAGGGTAGGAGCAAAAAGGCACTCATTAAGGTGCTCAAAATCGCCCTCCCCCCCTTAGGTAAACCTGGACCACAGTCAACGCCTCGCGCCACTCAAGCCTGCGGGTACGACAGAAGGAGTCCCAAGCATCCAACGAGAACAAAGGGCAGTCCGCAAGCCAAGACGAGCTCGGAACCTCATAACGAACCCAGAATGGAGATGAAGAACCAAACCTGAAGGAAGATGGATCATCTATAGAGGCATATTCTGGGTCGCGCAGGAGGTAGGCCGAAATGGCTGTCCGCAGTAGGCGAGGCGCGAGAAGCCAAAAACCTCCGAAATCATGAGACCATGATTGAGAAGCCAAAAACCTCCGAAAGGACAGAACCGAAGGATCTGCAGGGACAGGGAACCAAACCCGGGGAGGAGCTGAACCCTAATCCAACTCGTACGCAGAGGGGGTAGGGGAAGGAAAACACCTCTTTTTGTAACAGTAAGCTCCGCTCGGTGGGTCGGAAAACCCAGGTGGGATCCAACGAGGCCCAAGGCCCCCAAATCAGTTAATCAGCAACCCCCAGGAACCTCCTCCACGTCAGGCCCTGGGGACGAGTCGTCCTCCAAAGCCCTGGCCTCACAAGAAAAACTTGGGGAGGCTGAAATAGCAGGAAGAGAGCGAGCCCACTGGTCAGACCCCAGAGCTATGGCTGGAGGAACAGACTCGAATGCCTCCGTAGCCACCCTAGAAGGGGCAACCCACGAAACAGCCCGAGTCTCAGAAACCTCTAAACCCTGCCCCGACCCCGAAGCCCCCAGATGGTTAGGAGCCAGAAGCAGGGGGGGGGGGTGAATGAAGCACAGCAGGGAAAGAATGAGGGGGCACGGACTGATCCAAGGCCGACGTGACCAACACCCCCAAGTCCGGGTCCCTATAAGCAAAATGGGACAGCCTCGGGGTATCCGAGGAAGCAACCAACCTAGCGCCTTGCAACAACCTTAACCCTTAAATTGCGCATCGCATCATATGATGCTTTGACCGACTTGCAGTAAATTGCCCATTGCATCATATGGTGCTTTGGAGTACTACACAAGATTTAAACGACCCGCGGATACACGGGGTTCACCACACCTTCATCAGGGCTCTTGTAAACAGACGCCATTTTTCTTTTAAATCGTGGGCCAAATTCCCGAGTGTTAGGGGCCTCAGTATTGAGTGAGCTACCAAGCCTGATGCACGCAGCATGAGCTCACAGCACTGCTGTTCAGCTTGTGACCACAGCATCGCCTAAAAATGCAATAATATACTTGTTCATGCTATTATGTAGCGATGATATTACTACAGAAGACCCCCGGACTGTGATAAAACTGACCAGGGTTCTGATAATAGCAGGATTGTGGTGATATTTAGCACTGTGCTCCATGGAGGGAGGAGTAATGCTGTGGGAGGGGAGGGTAGGGGCATTGTCTTCTGACTGTGTGGCCACCTTTTATTGACTGCACTCACCATACCAGCTTAGTGGTTCGCTATGGTGAACACAAATGTAGATACTTATATATAACGTGTGTATAGAAGGTATAAACAGCAAGAGGAGTAGGTTGGGAGCCGCCATTTTGGTGAGGGCGGTGGCGTCGTCTGCACAACTTATCATGTTGTTTACTGGTGACCACAATGGTCTTTGGGTACCATACTAGTTTACTTGTACAAGTATGGTGAATAAAACAGGTAGATATTTATATATAATGTGTGTGTATATAGCGTAATACCACCACAAACAGTATTGTTGGAGGAGAAATATTAGTGCGTCTGGCCTTGAGGGCGGCAGCCACCAGCTGACTGTGTGAGGTCCTACGTCTTTGTGCCTTTACTCACCATACAAGCTTAGATGTACAGTTATGATGAACAAAACATGTAAATACTTATATATAACATCTGTATATAAAAGCAAAAACAGTAAGGTGGGAGGAGAATGGTGGCAAGTCAGGTGGGTGAGGGAGGGAGTGGCAGCCAGTGGCAGGCTGCCACTGGATGCCACTGCCACTGCCACTCAGCATATGAACTTAGTGGTTCGTTATGGTGAACACGAATGTAGATACTTATATATAGCGTCTGTATATAGTGAATAAAAGCAAAAACAGTATTGTGGGAAGAGAATGTGGGTGAGTCAGGTGACTTGAGGGAGGGAGGAAGTAGCAGCCAGTGGCGGGCTGCCACTGCCACTCAGCATGCCAACTTAGTGGTTCGTTATGGTGAACACGAATGTAGATACTTATATATAACGTCTGTATATAGTGAATAAAAGCAAAAACAGTATGGTGGGAGGAGAATGTGGGCGAGTGAGGTGTTGAGGGAGTGAGTGGCTGGCTGGCTGGAATGTGGCGGTCACTCCCCGTTACTTTTTGACTCATAATAGCAATTTAGTGATTCGTTATGGTGAACAAAACATTCAGATACTTATATATAACCTGTGTGTATATAGTGTAATAACCGACAAAGTGTTTGTTCACTGTTTGATGAACATAATTGAATCAACAATATGGACACCATATTTTTGAGTACAGCGATGATTCACTCATTTTATTATATAAATATATCACACTACACACTATTGAATAATATTACAGTAAAAAAACTACGAAAAATCAATTAGAGACATTGAAATAATTAGGTAATTATCTCTTTGTGGCAACTCCGGCCTGACAGCTGGCGAGCAACAGACCGCCTGGGACGCACGCTGAGTCAGTGCCTGTTTTTTGCCAGATTTCCCGCCCTATAGCGGGCAATATATGTCACTTACGATTTTTTTATTATTTTTCCCATTATCAGTGAACACAAATTAACAGGTTAGGAAGAAAAAAGATTTTTTTTTTTTGGTATGAGCCTGTGGGTGTCAAATGGTATACTGTATAGCTATGCGCCATTTTAGGGTTAACCTATCCTGTAACGAGCGAGCCGCGTGAACCCGAATAATGTCATCATGTGATTGAGTGAACTGAGTCGCAAACAAGCAACAAGGCTCGCAGGACTCAGGGTCAAATGTGTAACCTAAATGTGATCCAACAGGCAACACGACGGAGGCAAAAACAATGAGCATCGCCCTAAGACAAGGGGACAGAGCAAGCCTCAAACTCACACAAAGTGAGTGCTGACTCAGGGGTCTCATCCATTGGATCCCGAGTGCCCCAGCGGGGTTTCCCAGGGCCACTAGACTGGGTCTGCTAAGGGTAATCCCAGGCAGGGTACTGCTAACCAGCGCCCAAGCTACCAGTCAGCACTGCTAATGCTGAGCCCCCGGGACGTGTCCACTCACGAGGGTGAACCTGGGAGTAACACCAAACAAAAACAACCCTAATATAAAGGAGGAGGCACACCAAGGCAGACCCCCCCCCCCACCAGGCTAAAAGAAAAAGAAAAACCTCGCAAGAGGACATCATACCAAGATGAAAAAGCGCCGGCCACTGTTATTGGTGAAAACTGGGAAGGACAAGGAGGGGCAGATGGAACCAAAGTCGAAGTGACTCCCACCCACAAGTCCGGGCCACTAAAACCAAAACGGGCCAGTCTCGGGGCATCCGGGGAAGCAACTAACCTATCACATTGCAGCAACCTAAACCTAGCATGCAATGCAGCTGCTGCCTGCACCCTCATATCATGATCAGTAGCATGGGTGAACTGGAGAACGTAGAAACAACAAACGTCACATAACTCTGGGTCAAAAGAATCACCGACCCTACAGGCAGTATGGTGGAGGTACAACTGGTGATTGTCACCCTGATACAAGGGGACAGAGCAACTATCAACCTCACACAAAGCGAGAGGGAACTCAAGGGTCGCATCCATCGGACCTCGGAGCCCCTGCATGGTTTTCCCATAGTTTCTTGGTAACAAGCTAAGGGAAACCCAGGCAGGGATCCTGCAAACCTGCACCCAAAACTACCAAGCAAACTTCTAAAAGCTGAACCCCCAGGACGTGTCCACTCACAGAGGGCCTAGCAGGGGATACCACAAAGAACACAGATATGTATATATAGATACCCTGAATATAAATAGGGGGCAACCAACCAAAGGCAGACCCACCCACCAGGCAGGAAAACAAAAACAAAAGAAAAACCCTACAAGAGGACAACTTATCCAGATGGAACAGAGCCGGCCGCTATAATAGGTGATAACTAGCTGTGCAGTACCCCACGCTACCAGTGGGGTACATCATACCAGTGACGAAAACTACCTCCTACCCTGAGGCAAACAAGGGCAACAAAAACGCCAGTTGACTCCAAGGGCAGGCAAGTACTGAGCAGTAAAAGACACAGCAGAGGTAGATCCCAAGGTGATTTTTGGAAGGTGGCCGTAAGCCCCAAGGGCAGTACTTACAAAGCACCGAGGGAAGGCGACCCTAGGTGCATGCAGCCCAAGTACTGAAGAATATTACTCCTGGCTTGCACACCACCCTTAGACACAGACCATGCCACAAGGCACAGAATCTGAGACAAATTCAGGAGCCAGAGGCATAAGACCTTGCCATTATCACATCAGCCAAGAACTGAAGGGTGGATCGCTGGTGTGAGGGTCTGGGACTCCCCCTTCCCCCTCCCAGGGAGGGGGGGGTGGTAAGGTAGCACAGACAGCAGCGCAGCAACATCATGACGTCATGCTCATTTGCTAATTTTCGTTTGGAGAGTTCTGTCAACTCGTTCGGATTTCGGTAGCAATATTTTCACCAGAATAGGAGTTTGTTTTGGGGCACCTACCTTTCTGGGTGCCTGACCTGGTCAATGGCAGATATAGAATGCTCCCAACCACATGGGAGTTTCTATAGGCCATTGCTCCTTGTGCCTCTCTGAGGGAGCCAGGTTCTGGCATGTGGTCCCCGGTAGGCATGAACTCCATGCACATCGACTGATTCCAGAAAGCTAATACAGTATATCCATATCAGCCCGGATAGCTTCAGGAAACCAACGGGGCTCCCCCCAGAAAGTTTCCTATATATAAAGTCAACTCTCATCTTGATGTGTCTCCTTGTCTAAAGTGTTTATATAGATGGAATACTACACTCTGTTGGGTGAGAACAATGTGACCTTCAGCAGTGTACCTTCACTGAGGTGTGGACTGTCTTGACATTAGGGAAGAGTTCCTGGCACTTCTGGAGCCAATCTTCTATCTTCATGCTGCACCCATCAGCTGTGTCTATGGTTGTGTCAGACACCTGTGGGGTGTTGACTGTGTCGAGGCTCCCCAACATGGCCTGCAGCTGATTCTTCCCTTCCTCTCCTTGTGTTCTCATATCCACCACACTGGTATCCTCCAGTTCCAAGAGATTCATTGCTGACTTGTTTGGTCTACCAGAGCATAGAGTCTGTCCTGGAGCTGGAGGTGGTGAGTCTTCCAGTCCCCTAGCTGCCCCTGGTACTCCCCCAGCTGGGACAGTACCTCTTCACAGCTAATAATGAGGCTGCTGATGATGCTCTTCTGCTCCTGCACCAGAGAACGTAACTTCTAACTGATGCCTCTGGCGTGACCTTCATAAGGTTTTGCTGGCACTACTTCCTCAGTTGATGGCTGGATATTTTTTACTTTCCTAACAAAAGCTTCCACAGCATAGCTAATTGGGAACTGAGTAGAGGCTGTGGCAGCGTGCTCGGCACGGCAGCTGGGGCAGGTCAGCTGACCATTCTTGACAGCATTGTCAATACACTGGGAGCAGAATGTGTGGCCGCACGGCAGATTGCGAGGCCGTAGCTGATTGTCGTCATAATCGTTAAAACACACTGAACATTCCTCTGGCTTGTTATCCTGTGGAAAAGAATATTTGGTTATGCTAGATGTATTTACAACAAAAACTAATATTACAGTACTTTATTTACTAATACATATTACATAATATTTATATACATTCTTTGCATTAGCTATTCTAGAGCAGGGTTAATATTACTGACGGATTAACACATTACAGCAAGGCCAATATTTTTTATAAACATATCCCAGAGTATGGGATAATATATTTTGGTAACATATTGCAGCAGCAGGGCTGTTTGTATGCCGTACCTGAGAGTACAGGCTAACAAAACCCGTCCTTACTTTATTATGAATAATGGAAGGAAATATATGTATCGTATGTGATAATGGGGAAGGATCAAGTATTCTTAGTCTAAGTTGGACAATAAGTACACTGTGGGTTACATCTTAACACATGGGTTTTATTGAACAACTCTAGATTATTTTACACTTATTAACTATGGGAACAGACAATTATGTTACAGGACTGTTGAGATTGAGTGATACTCTTCACCAAACATAACCATGATGGATAAATTGACTATTGGTCTCACACAAATCTGGCTTAGTTGATTTGGTGGTGATAAGACCACCAAATCTTATCTATTTGATTTATAAACTAAGTATAGTATATATATACTGTACTGTATACACAATTTGCAACAGACATGCAGATAATTCAACAAAAAATTACAGTCTTGGTGCAAAATTCTTATATCTCTCAAGAATATCATCAACCTTTCCGTTGTGACATATCCAGGCTATTTGTTCAGGAACAGTTCTTATCTCAAGTGTTTCTATATACATTAATCAACGGACAATCAAGAACATAATGGGCTAGGGTGTGAGACCTTAACATGCCACATAGGTTACACTTCGTGTCATTATCATGAACACCTATCCCATATTCCCAGTAAAATTTGTAACCAAGCCTGAGCCGCATGTACACAGAGTCACTCCAAGCATTTCTCCTTTTACCATAAGTGAAATGGGTGTTTTGACTCACTTACATGTAGTGTTGCATGGTTTGACTTCTCTCATACATTATATCTCTCCTCTCCACTTCTGCCTGTGCCTGAATATTTCAGATTTTGCTTCTTATTTGTCTCATTGTGAATTCACATTCAATGTCAACTTGTGGTTTTGATGTGGCACGTTTGGCCAAGTCATCCGCCACCTCGTTGAGCACTATTCCAACATGAGATGGAATCCACATGAATTTCACACTATGACCTTTCAGCTGTATCTCAGTTATTCTTTTCTTACAATCCTCAACTATGGACATGAAGACTGGGTTTCGACTGTTTAAGGACTCCAGTGCTCCTCGGCTATCGACAAATACAAAAACATTTTTGTCGTCATGACGTACTTCCTCCAAACACGCCAGAATGACCTGCAGTTCAGCTTGTGTGGATGATACATAATTACTTAGTCTGAGTTCAATTATCCTGTCCATAGTCCCAAACTCAGTATATTCCCTTATTAGGACACCACACCCTGCCCTGCCATCCTCCGCCCCCAACCCGTCACAATATACATGTAAACTGTTGCCTCTTGGTAACTGAGATATCATGCTTCCATACAAACACCGTGATTGTCCCGGTTCATGATGAATCTTTTTCACCTTGAGGGGTACAAGTTCGACGTCTATTTTCTGTACTTTCCAAGAGCAGACCTATTACAATGTTGAGAGGGTTTACAGCAGTCAAGTACATCGTATTCCCTGAGGTCATGAGCTAATCCCCTCGTGTAGCGTGTCTCCCTCAGTTTCCTGGAAGTGTGTACGTCACTCAGGCAGGTCTGATCGCTCTGAAACACCTTATCCCCTCCTTTTCTCCTCATGAAACGAATAGATACTCTAGTGTTAATGTCACGGACTCTATCATACACACTCTATAAATTTAATTCCATTCTCATTATTTCAATCATTGCATTTCTTTGACATCCAAGAATAATCCTCATAGCCTCGTTCTGTATCAGCTCTATTTTTTTAATTCTGCCTTGGCCTCTTTAAGACAAAACGGGTGCTGCGTAGTCTATCAGGGACCGAACAGTGCTTATGTATAACATCCGCAAGATAGGTCCCCAACACCTTTACCAGAAAAAGCCAGTGCTTTTAGAGGATGCAGACGGGCTTTACATAAGGTGCTGATATGATTTATTTCAGCATTTTTACTCTCACATGTGTATCCAACATACATGCCCAGATACTTGTACTTCTGAACATGGCTCAGTTCCACATTCAAGGAATGAGATTTCACTAAAGCAGAACGAAGTTTAGTAACAAAAGGTTTAAGGGATGGGTAGAGAGAGGAGCCTTAAACCTTTTGTTACTAAACTTTGTTCTACTTTAGTGAAATCTCATTCCTTGAAACTTCGTCTCCGGTTTCTTCGAAAATGCCTCAGTGAACAAGTGCTACCCCTGTTCATTATTACCAAACAGCGTTCTTAAATTGTCTGATCGTCCGTTTGATGAGATACCTCACATTGTGCTTATGAAAAACATTGATTTACTTAAATTAGAAGTTTGTGAATGCTTTAAAGTAGTGGATAACTGTAAATATGCTTTCCTCCAAGCCATTCTGCCTGAATGGAGCCAGTGTTTGATGGATTATTGTTATACAAGTTTGAGGTCTGCCTACAGAAAGGTGAGTACTAAACTTGATTTCAAATTGAAGAGACTTATTCAACAAAGTAACTGGAATAAACACTCCAACCAGGATTTTGTTATCAACTCTTGGATAGACAACTTGATAACACGATTACTGCATTAGGATATGGCCTGAGCTTTGCCACATCTAACGGAACAGTAAATTTTGTAGATATTGCCAAATGTTTCAGCAATCTTGAAAAGTATAGTGATGTCTTAGTTGAAGATATTAATGTGTGTGCAAGGGTATGATGTATGGTGTTTTACTTAACAATTCTGTTCCTAATTGTCCAAGTCGATTTATTCATGAGTTCAAAAATCTAAAAAATAATAACTCATTATCCCTGCACTGGGAGACACTGCACAGGGCCTCCTGGTGGAACTAGCTAGATTCTCCAACATATGTCTAGCTGGCAACATACCAGAGACCATACGGCCTATCTTTTTCGGTGCTTCACTCTGTGCCCTCAGGAAAAAAGATGGAGGAATCAGACCGATAGCTGTGGGCAATTCACTCCGGCGCCTCGTCGCTAAGGCTGCTGCCAGATGTCGCTAAGGCTGCTGCCAGAACAGTTAGTCAGGCAGCAGCCGACATGCTGAAGCCAAAACAGCTTGGGTTTGGCATTCCCCAAGGGTGTGAGGCAGCGGCTCATGCAGCTAGAGCCTACACTGCCAACATTACGGATGAAAAAGCCCTGATAAAACTGGACTTCAAAAAAGCTTTCAATCTGGTTAGAAGGGATGCAGTACTCAGTGCGGTTCATCACCTTTTTCCTTCCCTCTACCCGTTTGTAAACTCATGTTACAGCAAGAATCTCTCTTCGCTTTTCGGGGAACATGAAATTGAGTCACAAGAAGGTGTCCAACAGGGTGACCCCCTTGCTCCTTTTCTTTTCTGCCTAGTCATCAAGGAAGTCACCGATAACCTTTCCAGTGAGCTCAACATTTGGTTTCTGGACGATGGTACTCTAGCCAGCTCCCCAGCCTCATTCTTGGACGACATAAGAATAATTCAGGAGCAAGTCTAGGCCTCACCCTGAACTCTTCCAAGTGCGAAATAACCTCCACCAACCAGAACATAATAGAGCAAATAAAGGTTGTTTTGCCTGATATTCACATAACCAACCCTGAGGACAGCACACTTCTAGGTGCTCCTCTTGGAGGGAATGCCATCAACAAGGTCCTTGGTAAGAAGATCACTGACCTGAAGAGGATGAACGAGAGGATTGAAGACATCGATGCTCATGATGCACTTTACCTCATCACCAGATGCTTGTTCCTCCCCAGGCTGACCTACTTTCTTAGATGTTCACCATCTTTCAATAATATTAAATTAGAGGAGTACGACAGTTTACTGAAATCAATGCTAGAAAAAGCCCTCAACCTTTCTCTCAGCAACTCACGGTGGAAACAGGCCTCCCTTCCTGTCAGACTCGGGGGCCTCGGCGTGTGCACAGCAACACAAATTGCAGTATCAGCATTTCTGTCCTCTTCAGTGGCATCTGACAACTTGGTGAAGGAAATCCTTCCTGAGCACCTAGCTCAACGGGCAGGGATACATGATCCCAGTTTGCAGACTGCACCACCAAATGGGTCTCTCTCACAGGACCAGCACCCCAACCACTGCTTTCTGAAGCCCATAAGCAATCCAGCTGGGATCGCCCCATTGCCGACCAAGAAGCTGCGACAACACCACACGATACTGCCCGACTTAAAGCTGTAGCAGCTCCCCATGCAGGGGACTTAGCTGTACAACTTGTGACAAGTAGTCTTGTACATTGCAGGTGTAATGATCTGGTGCTCAGATCATTGGTTCTCCCTTCCCCCCTCTCCCTCCTTCCTTCTCCCTCCTTCCTTCTTCCCTTCTCCCTTTTCTCCCCTCCCTTACCCGTCATTCGTCTTCCCCCTTCACCCCCCCCCTGTCGCCCATTTGTCAAGGTCCAAAAGGTTGACCTGAGGGTGGTCGTGCATCCGACCTCTATGATACCTTGCGTCCCCCTCAATCCTCCCCACTCGGATTTCCCCTCTCCATCCCCCTCTCTCACCCCTCTCTCCCCCTCTCATTCCCTCTCTCTCTCCCCTGTCACGGTCCCTTCCCCATACCAGTCGAGTCAAATGTCCCTACCCTTTATCTTGCTGGAGACGGGCTTAAACATAAATTATCAGTTTGGTAAACATTGCTCGGGAGGTGCACTAGT
>WNGS01120141.1:0-11299 GCA_020271785.1 Procambarus virginalis
GTAGCCTGCGCCTTCAGTGGTGCCTGCTCCTTCAGTGGTAGCTTGCTCCTTCAGTGGCAGCCTGCTCCTTCTGGTAGCTTGCTCTTTCATTGGTAGACTGCTCCTTCAGTGGCAGACCTGCTCCTTCAGTGGTAGCCTGGTCCTTCAGTGGTAGCCTGCTCCTTCAGTGGTAGCCTGCTCCCTTATGTAGCCTGCTCCTTCATGGTAGCCTGCTCCTTCAGTGGTAGCCTGCTCCTTTAGTGGTAGCCTGCTCCTTCAGTGGTAGCCTGCTCCCTCAGTGGTAGCCTGCTCCTTCAGTGGTAGCCTGCTCCTTCAGCGGTAGCCTGCTCCCTCAGTGATAGCCTGAACCTTCAGTGGTAGCCTGATCCTTCAGTGGTAGCCTGCTCCTTCAGTGTTAGCCTGATCCTTCAGTGGGTAGCCTGCTCTTTCAGTGGCAGCCTGCTCCTTCAGTGGTAGCCTGCTCCCTCAGTGGTAGCCTGCTCCCTCAGTGGTAGCCTGCTCCTTTATTGGTAGCCTGCTCCTTCAGTGGTAGCCTCGTTCTTCAGTGGCAGCCTGCTCCTTCAATTTTAGCCTGCTACTTCAGTGGTTGCCTGTTCCTTCAGTGGTAGCCTGCAGCTTAAATGGTAGCTTGCTCCTTCATGGAAGACTGCTCCTTCAGTGGTACCCTGCTCCTTCAGTGGTAGACTGCTCCTTCAGCAGTAGCTTGTTCCATCAGAGGTAGCCTGCTCCTTCAGTGGTAGCTTGCTCCTTCAGTGGTAGCCTGTTCCTTCAGTGGTAGCCTGCTCCTTCAGTGGTAGCCTGCTCCTTCAGTGGTAGCCTGCTCCTTCAGTGGTATGTTGCTCCTTCAGTGGTAACCTGCTCCTTCAGTGGTAGCCTGCTCCTTCAGTGGTAGACTGCTCCTTCAGTGGTAGACTGCTCCTTCTTTGGAAGCCTGCTCCTTCTTTGGAAGCCTGCTCCTTCAGTGGTAGCCTGTTCTTTCAGTGGTAGCTTGCTCATTCCATGGTAGCCTGCTGCTTCAGCACTACGCTCCTCTTTCAGTGGTAGCCTGTTCTTTCAGTGGTAGCTTGCTCCTTCCATGGTAGCCTGCTGCTTCAGCACTACGCTCCTCTTTCAGTGGTAGCCTGTTCTTTCAGTGGTAGCTTGCTCCTTCCATGGTAGCCTGCTGCTTCAGCACTAGCCTCCTCCTTCAGTGGTAGCCTGCTCCTTCAGCGGCAGCCTGCTCCTTCAGTGGTAGATTGCTCCTTCAGTGGTAGTTTGCTCCTTCAGTTGTAGCTTGCTCCATCAGTGGTAGCCTGCTCCTTCAGTTGTAGCTTACTCCTTCAGTGGCAGCCTGATCCTTCAGTGGTAGCGTACGTACTCCTTCAGTGGCAGCCTGCTCCTTTAGTGGCAGCCTGCTCCTTCAGTGGTAGCCTGCTCTTTCATTGGCAGCCTGCTCCTTCAGTGGCAGCCTGCTCCTTCAGTGGCAGCCTGCTCCTTCAGTGGCAGCCTGCTCTTTCATTGGTAGCCCTGCTCCTTCATTGGTAGCCTGCTTCTTCAGTGGTACCCTGCTCCTTTAGTGGCAGCCTGCTCCTTCAGTGGTAGCCTGCTCTTTCATTGGCAGCCTGCTCCTTCATTGGCAGCCTGCTCCTTCAGTGGCAGCCTGCTCCTTCAGTGGCAGCCTGCTCTTTCGTTGGTAGCCCTGCTCCTTCATTGGTAGCCTGCTTCTTCAGTGGTACCCTGCTTCTTTAGTGGCAGCCTGCTCCTTCAGTGGTAGCCTGCTCTTTCATTGGCAGCCTGCTCCTTCAGTGGCAGCCTGCTCCTTCAGTGGCAGCCTGCTCCTTCAGTGGCAGCCTGCTCTTTCATTAGTAGCCCTGCTCCTTCATTGGTAGCCTGCTTCTTATGTGGTACCCTGCTCCTTCAGTGGCAGCCTGCTCCTTCAGTGGCAGCCTGCTCCTTCAGTGGCAGCCTGCTCCTTCAGTGGCAGCCTGCTCTTTTATTGGTAGCCCTGCTCCTTCATTGGTAGCCTGCTTCTTCAGTGGTAGCCTGCTCCTTCAGTGGTAGCCTGCTCCTTCAGTGGTAGCCCTGCTCCTTCAGTGGTAGCCTGCTCCTTCAGTGGTAGCCTGCTCCTTCAGTGGTAGCTTGCTCCTTCAGTGGCAGCCTGCTCCTTCAGTGGCAGCCTGCTCCTTCAGTGGCAGCCTGCTCTTTCATTGGTAGCCTGCTCCTTCAGTGGTAGCCTGATCCTTCAGTGGTAGCTTGCTCCTTCAGTGGCAGCCTGCTCCTTCAGTGGTAGCTTGCTCTTTCATTGGTAGCCTGCTCCTTCAGTGGAAGCCTGCTGCTTCAGTGGTAGCCTGCACCTTCATTGGTAGTAGCCTGCTCCTTCATTGGTAGCATGCTACTTCAGTGGTAGAATGTTCCTTCAGTGGTAGCCTGCTGCTTCAGTGGTAGCTTGCTCTTTCAGTGGTAGCCTGCTCCTTCAGTGGTAGCCTGCTCCTTCAGTTGTAGCCTGCTTCTTCAGTGGCAGCCTGCTCCTTCAGTGGTAGCCTGCTCTTTCATTGGTAGCTTGCTCTTTCAGTGGTACACTGCTCCTTCAGTGGTAGACTGTTCCTTCAGTTGTAGCCTGCTCCTTCAGTGGTAGCCTGCTCATTTATTGAAAGCCTGCTCCTTCAGTGGTACCCTGCTCCTTCAGTGGTAGCCTGCTCCTTCAGTGGTTGCCTTCTCCTTCAGTGGTAGCCTGCTCCTTCATTGGTAGCCTGCTCCTTCAGTGGTAGCCTGCTCCTTCAATGGTAACCTGGTCCTTCAGTGGTAGCCTGGTCCTTCAGTGGTAGCCTGCTCCTTCAGTGGTATCCGGCTCCTTCAGTGGTAGCCTGATCCTTCAGTCGTAGCTTGCTCCTTCAGTGGTAGCCTGATCCTTCAGTGGTAGCCTGATCTTTCAGTGATAGCCTGCTCCTTCAGTCGTAGCTTGCGCCTTCAGTGGTAGCCTGATCCTTCAGTGGTAGCCTGATCTTTCAGTGGTAGCCTGCTCCTTCAGTGGTAGCCTGCTCCTTCAGTGGCAGCCTGCTCCTTCAGTGGCTGCCTGCTCCTTCAGTGGCAGCCTGCTCTTTCATTGGTAGCCTGCTCCTTCAGTGGTACCCTGCTCCTTCAGTGGTAGCCTGCTCCTTCAGTGGTAGCTTGCTCCTTCAGTGGCAGCCTGCTCCTTCCGTGGCAGCCTGCTCCTTCAGTGGCAGCCTGCACTTTCATTGGTAGCCTGCTCTTTCAGTGGCAGCCTGCTCTTTCAGTGGCAGCCTGCTCCTTCAGTGGCAGCCTGCTCTTTCATTGGTAGCCTGCTCCTTCAGTGGTAGCCTGATCCTTCAGTGGTAGCCTGCGCCATCAGTGGTTGCCTGCTCCTTCAGTGGTAGCTTGCTCCTTCAGTGGCAGCCTGCTCCTTCAGTGGAAGCCTGCTCTTTCATTGGTAACCTGTCCTTCAGTGGTAGCCTGCTCCTTCAGTGGTAGACTGCTGCTTCAGTGGTAGCCTGCACCTTTATTGGTAGTAGCCTGCTCCTTCAGTGGTTGCCTGCTACTTCAGTGGTTGCCTGCTTCTTCAGTGGTAGACTGTTCCTTCAGTGGTAGCCTGCTGCTTCAGTGGTAGCTTGCTCCTTCAGTGGTAGCCTGCTCCTTCAGTGGTAGCCTGCTCCTTCAGCTGTAGCCTGCTCCTTCAGTGGCAGCCTGCTCCTTCAGTGGTAGCCTGATCTTTCATTGGTAGCCTGCTCCTTCAGTGGTACACTGCTCCTTCAGTGGTAGACTGTTCCTTCAGTTGTAGCCTGCTCCTTCAGTGATAGCCTGCTCATTTATTGGTAGCCTGCTCCTTCAGTGGTACCCTGCTCCTTCAGTGGTAGCCTGCTCATTCAGTGGTTGCCTTCTCCTTCAGTGGTAGGCTGCTCCTTCATTGGTAGCCTGCTCCTTCAGTGGTAGCCTGCTCCTTCAATGGTAACCTGGTCCTTCAGTGGTAGCCTAGTCCTTCAGTGGTAGCCTGCTCTTTCAGTGGTAGCCTGCTCCTTCAGTGATAGCCTGCTCCTTCAGTGGTATCCTGATCCTTCAGTCGTAGCTTGCTCCTTCAGTGGTAGCCTGATCCTTCAGTGGTAGCCTGATCTTTCAGTGGTAGCGTGCTCTTTCAGTGGTAGCCTGCTCCTTCAGTGGTAGCCTGATCCTTCAGTGGTAGCCTGCTCCTTCAGTGGTAGCCTGATCCTTCAGTCGTAGCCTGCTCCTTCAGTGGTAGCCTGATCCTTCAGTGGTAGCCTGATCTTTCAGTGGTAGCCTGCTCCTTCAGTGGTAGCCTGGTCCTTCAGTGGTAGCCTGCTCCTTCAGTGGTAGCCTGCTCCTTCAGTGGTAGCCTGCTCCTTCAGTGGCAGCCTGCTCCTTCAGTGGCAGCCTGCTCCTTCAGTGGCAGCCTGCTCTTTCATTGGTAGCCCTGCTCCTTCATTGGTAGCCTGCTTCTTCAGTGGTACCCTGCTCCTTCAGTGGTAGCCTGCTCCTTCAGTGGTAGCTTGCTACTTCAGTGGCAGCCTGCTCCTTCAGTGGCAGCCTGCTCCTTCAGTGGCAGCCTGCTCTTTCATTGGTAGCCTGCTCCTGCAGTGGTAGCCTGATCATTCAGTGGTAGCCTTCGCCTTCAGTGGTTGCCTGCTCCTTCAGTGGTAGCTTGCTCCTTCAGTGGCAGCCTGCTCCTTCAGTGGTAGCTTGCTCTTTCATTGGTAGCCTGCTCCTTCAGTGGAAGCCTGCTCCTTCAGTGGTAGACTGCTGCTTCAGTGGTAGCCTGCACCTTCATTGGTAGTAGCCTGCTCCTTCATTGGTAGCATGCTACTTCAGTGGTTGCCTGCTTCTTCAGTGGTAGAATGTTCCTTCAGTGGTAGCCTGCTGCTTCAGTGGTAGCTTGCTCTTTCAGTGGTAGCCTGCTCCTTCAGTGGTAGCCTGCTCCTTCAGTTGTAGCCTGCTTCTTCAGTGGCAGCCTGCTCCTTCAGTGGTAGCCTGCTCTTTCATTGGTAGCCTGCTCCTTCAGTGGTACACTGCTCCTTCAGTGGTAGACTGTTCCTTCAGTTGTAGCCTGCTCCTTCAGTGGTAGCCTGCTCATTTATTGGTAGCCTGCTCCTTCAGTGGTACCCTGCTCCTTCAGTGGTAGCCTGCTCCTTCAGTGGTTGCCTTCTCCTTCAGTGGTAGCCTGCTCCTTCATTGGTAGCCTGCTCCTTCAGTGGTAGCCTGCTCCTTCAATGGTAACCTGGTCCTTCAGTGGTAGCCTGGTCCTTCAGTGGTAGCCTGCTCCTTCAGTGGTATCCGGCTCCTTCAGTGGTAGCCTGATCCTTCAGTCGTAGCTTGCTCCTTCAGTGGTAGCCTGATCCTTCAGTGGTAGCCTGATCTTTCAGTGGTAGCCTGCTCCTTCAGTCATAGCTTGCTCCTTCAGTGGTAGCCTGATCCTTCAGTGGTAGCCTGATCTTTCAGTGGTAGCCTGCTCCTTCAGTGGTAGCCTGCTCCTTCAGTGGCAGCCTGCTCCTTCAGTGGCTGCCTGCTCCTTCAGTGGCAGCCTGCTCTTTCATTGGTAGCCTGCTCCTTCAGTGGTACCCTGCTCCTTCAGTGGTAGCCTGCTCCTTCAGTGGTAGCTTGCTCCTTCAGTGGCAGCCTGCTCCTTCCGTGGCAGCCTGCTCCTTCAGTGGCAGCCTGCACTTTCATTTGTAGCCTGCTCTTTCAGTGGCAGCCTGCTCCTTCAGTGGCAGCCTGCTCCTTCAGTGGCAGCCTGCTCTTTCATTGGTAGCCTGCTCCTTCAGTGGTAGCCTGATCCTTCAGTGGTAGCCTGCGCCTTCAGTGGTTGCCTGCTCCTTCAGTGGTAGCTTGCTCCTTCAGTGGTAGCCTGCTCCCTCAGTGGAAGCCTGCTCTTTCATTGGTAACCTGTCCTTCAGTGGTAGCCTGCTCCTTCAGCTGTAGCCTGCTCCTTCAGTGGCAGCCTGCTCCTTCAGTGGTAGCCTGATCTTTCATTGGTAGCCTGCTCCTTCAGTGGTACACTGCTCCTTCAGTGGTAGACTGTTCCTTCAGTTGTAGCCTGCTCCTTCAGTGATAGCCTGCTCATTTATTGGTAGCCTGCTCCTTCAGTGGTACCCTGCTCCTTCAGTGGTAGCCTGCTCATTCAGTGGTTGCCTTCTCCTTCAGTGGTAGGCTGCTCCTTCATTGGTAGCCTGCTCCTTCAGTGGTAGCCTGCTCCTTCAATGGTACCTGGTCCTTCAGTGGTAGCCTAGTCCTTCAGTGGTAGCCTGATCTTTCAGTGGTAGCCTGCTCCTTCAGTGGTACCCTGCTCCTTCAGTGGTAGCCTGATCCTTCAGTCGTAGCTTGCTCCTTCAGTGGTAGCTTGATCCTTCAGTGGTAGCCTGATCTTTCAGTGGTAGCGTGCTCTTTCAGTGGTAGCCTGCTCCTTCAGTGGTAGCCTGATCCTTCAGTGGTAGCCTGCTCCTTCAGTGGTAGCCTGATCCTTCAGTCGTAGCCTGCTCCTTCAGTGGTAGCCTGATCCTTCAGTGGTAGCCTGATCTTTCAGTGGTAGCCTGCTCCTTCAGTGGTAGCCTGGTCCTTCAGTGGTAGCCTGCTCCTTCAGTGGTAGCCTGCTCCTTCAGTGGTAGCCTGCTCCTTCAGTGGTAGCCTGATCCTTCAGAGGTAGCCTGCTCCTTCAGTGGTAGCCTGCTCCTTCAGTGGTAGCCTGCTCCTTCAGTGGTAGCCTGCTCCTTCAGTGGTAGTCTGGTCCTTCAGAAGTAGCCTGCTCCCTTAGTGGTAGCCTGCTCCTTCAGTGGTAGCCTGCTCCTTCAGTGGTAGCCTGCTCTCTCAGTGGTAGCCTGCTCCTTCAGTGGTAGCCTGCTCCCTCAGTGGTTGCCTGATCCTTCAGTGGTAGCCTGATCCTTCAGTGGTAGCCTGCTCTTTCATTGGTAGCCTGATCCTTCAGTGGTAGCCTGCTCCTTCAGTGGCAGCCTGCTCCTTCAGTGGTAGCCTGCTCCTTTAGTGGTAGCCTGCTCCCACAGTGGTAGCCTGCTCCCTCAGTGGTAGCCTGCTCCCTCAGTGGTAGCATGCTCCTTCATTGGTAGCCTGCTCCTTCAGTGGTAGCCTTGTTCTTCAGTGGCAGCCTGCTCCTTCAGTGGTAGCCTGGTCCCTCAGTGGTAGCCTGCTCCTTCAGTGGTAGCCTGCTCCTTCAGTGGTAGCCTGGTCCCTCAATGGTAGCCTGCACTTTCATTGGTAGCCTGTTCCTTCACTTGTAGCCTGCTTCTTCAGTGGAAGCCTAACCTTTAGTGGTAGCATGCTTCTTCAGTGGTAGCCTGCTTCTTCAGTGGTAGCCTGCTTCTTCAGTGGTAGCCTGCTACTTCAGTGGTAGCCTACTCCTTCAGTGGTGACCTGCTCCTTCAGTGGTAGCCTGCTCCTTCAGTGGTAGACTGCTCCTTCAGTGGTAGCCTGCTCCTTCAGTGGTAGCCTGCTCCTTCAGTGGTAGCCTGATCCTTCACTTGTAGCCTGCTCCTTTAGTGGTAGCCTGTTCCTTCAGTGGTAGCCTGCTCCTTCAGTGGTAGCCTGCTCCTTCAGTGGTAGCCTGCTCCTTCAGTTGTAGCCTGCTCCTTCAGTGGTAACCTGGTCCCTCAGTGGTAGCCTGCTCCTTCAGCGGTAGCCTGCTCCTTCAGTGGTAGCCTGGTCCCTCAATGGTAGCCTGCACTTTCATTGGTAGTAGCCTCCTCCTTCAGTGGTATACTGCTTCTTCAGTGGTAGCTTGCTCCTTCAGTGGTAGCCTGCTACTTCAGTGGTTGCATGTTCCTTCAGTGGTAGCCTGCTGCTTCAGTGGTAGCTTGCTCCTTCAGTGGAAGACTGCTCCTTCAGTGGTAGACTGCTCCTTCAGTGGTAGACTGCTCCTTCAGCAGTAGTTTGTTCCATCAGAGGTAGCCTGCTCCTTCAGTGGTAGCTTGCTCCTTCAGTGGTAGCCTGTTCCTTCAGTGGTAGCGTGCTCCTTCAGTGGTAGACTGCTCCTTCAGTGGTAGCCTGCTCCTTCTGTGGTATGTTGCTCCTTCAGTGGTAGCCTGCTCTTTCAGTGGTAGCCTGCTCCTTCAGTGGTAGACTGCTCCTTCAGTGGTAGACTGCTCCTTCTTTTGTAACCTGATCCTTCTTTGGAAGCCTGCTCCTTCAGTGGTAGCTTGCTCATTCAGTGGTAGCTTGCTCCTTCAGTGGTAGTTTGCTCCTTCAGTGGCAGCCTGCTCCTTCAGTGGCAGCCTGCTCCTTCAATGGCAGCCTGCTCTTTCATTGGTAGCCTGCTCTTTCAGTGGCAGCCTGCTCCTTCAGTGGCAGCCTGCTCCTTCAGTGGCAGCCTGCTCTTTCATTGGTAGCCTGCTCCTTCAGTGGTAGCCTGATCCTTCAGTGGTAGCCTGCGCCTTCAGTGGTTGCCTGCTCCTTCAGTGGTAGCTTGCTCCTTCAGTGGCAGCCTGCTCCTTCAGTGGAAGCCTGCTCTTTCATTGGTAACCTGTCCTTCAGTGGTAGCCTGCTCCTTCAGTGGCAGCCTGCTCCTTCCGTGGCAGCCTGCTCTTTCATTGGTAGCCCTGCTCCTTCATTGGTAGCCTGCTTCTTCAGTGGTACCCTGCTCCTTCAGTGGTACCTGCTCCTTCAGTGGTAGCTTGCTCCTTCAGTGGCAGCCTGCTCCTTCAGTGGCAGCCTGCTCCTTCAGTGGCAGCCTGCTCTTTCATTGGTAGCCTGCTCCTTCAGTGGTAGCCTGATCCTTCAGTGGTAGCCTTCGCCTTCAGTTTTGCCTGCTCCTTCAGTGGTAGCTTGCTCCTTCAGTGCAGCCTGCTCCTTCAGTGGTAGCTTGCTCTTTCATTGGTAGCCTGCTCCTTCATGGAAGCCTGCTCCTTCAGTGGTAGACTGCTGCTTCAGTGGTAGCCTGCACCTTCATTGGTAGTAGCCTGCTCCTTCATTGGTAGCATGCTACTTCAGTGTTGCCTGCTTCTTCAGTGGTAGAATGTTCCTTCAGTGGTAGCCTGCTGCTTCAGTGGTAGCTTGCTCTTTCAGTGGTAGCCTGCTCCTTCAGTGGTAGCCTGCTCCTTCAGTTGTAGCCTGCTTCTTCAGTGGCAGCCTGCTCCTTCAGTGGTAGCCTGCTCTTTCATTGGTAGCCTGCTCCTTCAGTGGTACACTGCTCCTTCAGTGGTAGACTGTTCCTTCAGTTGTAGCCTGCTCCTTCAGTGGTAGCCTGCTCATTTATTGGTAGCCTGCTCCTTCAGTGGTACCCTGCTCCTTCAGTGGTAGCCTGCTCCTTCAGGTTTGCCTTCTCCTTCAGTGGTAGCCTGCTCCTTCATTGGTAGCCTGCTCCTTCAGGTTAGCCTGCTCCTTCAATGGTAACCTGGTCCTTCAGTGGTAGCCTGGTCCTTCAGTGGTAGCCTGCTCCTTCAGTGGTATCCGGCTCCTTCAGTGGTACCTGATCCTTCAGTCGTAGCTTGCTCCTTCAGTGGTAGCCTGATCCTTCAGTGGTAGCCTGATCTTCATGGTAGCCTGCTCCTTCAGTCGTAGCTTGCTCCTTCAGTGGTAGCCTGATCCTTCAGTGGTAGCCTGATCTTTCAGTGGTAGCCTGCTCCTTCAGTGGTAGCCTGCTCCTTCAGTGGCAGCCTGCTCCTTCAGTGGCTGCCTGCTCCTTCAGTCAGCCTGCTCTTTCATTGGTAGCCTGCTCCTTCAGTGGTACCCTGCTCCTCAGGGTAGCCTGCTCCTTCAGTGGTAGCGTGCTCCTTCAGTGGCAGCCTGCTCCTTCCGTGGCAGCCTGCTCCTTCAGTGGCAGCCTGCACTTTCATTTGTAGCCTGCTCTTTCAGTGGCAGCCTGCTCCTTCAGTGGCAGCCTGCTCCTTCAGTGGCAGCCTGCTCTTTCATTGGTAGCCTGCTCCTTCAGTGGGCCTGCTCCTTCAGTGGTTGCCTGCTCCTTCAGTGGTAGCTTGCTCCTTCAGTGGTAGCCTGCTCCCTCAGTGGAAGCCTGCTCTTTCATTGGTAACCTGTCCTTCAGTGGTAGCCTGCTCCTTCAGTGGTAGACTGCTGCTTCAGTGGTAGCCTGCTCCTTCAGTGGTAGCCTGCTCCTTCAGTGGTAGCCTGCTCCTTCAGTGGTAGCCCTGCTTCTTCAGTGGTAGACTGCTCCTTCATGGTAGCCTGCTCCTTCAGTGGTAGCTGCTCCTTCATTGGTAGCCTGCTCCTTCAGTGTAGCCTGCTCCTTCAGTGGTACCTGCTCCTTCAGTGGTAGCCTGCTCCTTCAGTGGTAGCCTGCTCCTTCAGTGGTAGCCTGCTCCTTCAGTGGTACCTGCTCCTTCAGTGTAGCCTGCTCCTTCAGTGGTAGCCTGCTCCTCAGTGGTAGCCTGCTCCTTCAGTGGTAGCCTGCTCCTTCATGTTGCCTGCTCCTTCAGTGGTAGCCTGCTCCTTCATTGGTAGCCTGCTCCTTCAGTGGTAGCCTGCTCCTTCATGGTACCTGCTCCTTCAGTGGTAGCCTAGTCCTTCAGTGGTAGCCTGCTCTTTCAGTGTAGCCTGCTCCTTCAGTGGTAGCCTGCTCCTTCAGTGGTAGCCTGATCTTTCAGTCGTAGCCTGCTCCTTCAGTGGTAGCTTGATCCTTCAGTGGTAGCCTGCTCTTTCAGTGGTAGCCTGCTCCTTCAGTGGTAGCCTGCTCCTCATTGTAGCCTGCTCCTTCATTGGTAGCCTGCTCCTTCAGTGGTAGCCTTCTCCTTCATGGTAGCCTGATCCTTCAGTGGTAGCCTGCTCCTTCAGGGGTAGCCTGCTCCTTCAGTGTAGCCTGCTCCTTCAGTGGTAGCCTGCTCCTTCAGTGGTACCTGGCCTTCAGTGGTAGCCTGCTCCTTCAGTGGTAGCCTGCTCCTTCAGTGGTAGCCTGCTCCTTCAGTGGTAGCCTGCTCCTTCAGTGGTAGCCTGCTCTCTCAGTGGTAGCCTGCTCCTTCAGTGGTAGCCTGCTCCGCCTCAGTGGTTGCCTGATCCTTCAGTGTAGCCTGATCCTTCAGTGGTAGCCTCCTCCTTCAGTGGTAGCCTGATCCTTCAGTGGTAGCGTGCTCCTTCAGTGGCTAGCTTCCTCCTTCAGTGGTAGCCTCCTCTTTCAGTGGTAGCCTCCTCCTTTAGTGGTAGCCTGCTCCATCAGGGTAGCCTTTCTTCATTGGTAGCCTGCTCCCTCGAGTGGTAGCATGCTCCATTCATTGGTAGCCCGCTCCTTCAGTGGTAGCCTTGTTCTTCAGTGGCAGCCTGCCTCCTTCAGTGGTAGCCTGGTCCCTCAGTGGTAGCCTGTTCCTTTCAGTGGTAGCCTGCTTCGCTCAGTGGTAGCCTG
>WNGS01120141.1:11664-22049 GCA_020271785.1 Procambarus virginalis
TCCTCCAGTGGTAGCCTGCTCCTTCAGTGGTAGCCTGCTCCTTCAGTGGTAGCCTGCTCCTTCAGTGGTAACCTGCTCCTTCAGTGGTAGCCTGATTCTTTCAGTGGTAGCCTGATCCTTCACTGGTAGCCTGATCCTTCACTGTAGCCTGCTCCTCCAGTGGTAGCGCTCCTTCAGTGGTACCTGCTCCTTCAGTGGTACCTGTTCTCCCGTGGTAGCCTGATCCTTCCACTGGTAGCCTGATCCTTCACTGGTAGCCTGCTCCTTCAGATGGTAATCTGCTCCTTCAGTGGTAGCCTGATTCTTCAGTGGTAGCCTGATCCTTCACTGTAGCCTGATCCTTCACTGGTAGCCTTCTCCTTCAGTGGTAGCCTGCTCCTTCAGTGGCAGCCTGCTCCTTCAGGGGTAGCCTGCTCCTTCAGTGTGGCCCTGCTCCTTCAGTGGTAGCCTGATCCTTCAGTGGTAGCCTGATCCTTTAGTGTGTAGCCTGATCTTCTGTGGTAGCCTGATCCTTCAGTGGTAGCCTGCTCCTTCATGTGTAGCCTGCTCCTTCAGTGGTAGCCTGCCTCCTTCAGTGGTAGCCTGATCCTTCAAAGGTAGCCTGCTCCTTCCGTGGTATCCTGCTCCTCAGTGGTAGCCTGCTTCCCTCAGTAGTAGCCTGCTCCTTCAGTTGTAGCCTGCTCCCTCAGTGGTAGCCTGCTCCTTCAGTGGTAGCCTGCTCCTTCAGTGGTAGCCTGCTCCCTCAGTGGTTGCCTGCTCCTTCAGTGGTAGGCTGCTCCCCTCAGTGGTAGCCTGCTCCCTCAGTGGTAGCCTGCTCCTTCAGTGGTAGCCTGCTCCCTCATGGTAGCCTGCTCCTTCAGTGGTAGCCTTCTCCTTCAGTGGTAGCCTGCTCCCTCAGTGGTTGCCTGCTCTTCAGTGGTAGCCTGCTCCCTCAGTGGTAGCCTGCTCACTCAGTGGTAGCCTGCTCCTTCAGTGGTAGCCTGCTCCCTCAGTGGTAGCCTGGTCCTTCAGTGGTAGCCTGCTCCCTCAGTGGTAGCCTGCTCTTTCAGTGGTAGCCTGCTCCTCAGTGGTAGCCTGATCCTTCAGTGGTAGCCTGCTCCTTCAGTGGTAGCCTGCTCCTTCAGTGGTAGCCTGCTCCCTCAGTGGTAGCCTGCTCCTTCAGTGGTAGCCTGATCCCTCAGTGGTAGCCTGCTCCTTCAGTGGTAGCCTGCTCCTCAGTGGTAGCCTGCTCCTTCAGTGGTAGCCTGCTCCTCAGTGGTAGCCTGCTCCTTCAGTGGTAGCCTGCTCCTTCAGTGGTAGCCTGCTCCTTCAGTGGTAGCCTGCTCCTTCAGTGGTAGCCTGCTCCCTCAGTGGTAGCCTGCTCCTTCAGTGGTAGCCTGCTCCCTCAGTGGTAGCCTGCTCCCTCAGTGGTAGCCTGCTCCTTCAGTGGTAGCCTGCTTCTTCAGTGGTAGCCTGCTCCCTCAGTGGTAGCCTGCTCCCTCAGTGGTAGCCTGCTCCGTCAGTGGTAGCCTGCTCCTTCAGTGGTAGCCTGCTCCCTCAGTGGTAGCCTGCTCCTTCAGTGGTAGCCTGCTCCTTCAGTGGTAGCCTGCTCCTTCAGTGGTAGCCTGCTCCCTCAGTGGTAGCCTGCTCCTTCAGTGGTAGCCTGCTCCTTCAGTGGTAGCCTGCTCCTTCAGTGGTAGCCTGCTCCCTCAGTGGTAGCCTGCTCCCTCAGTGGTAGCCTGCTCCTTCAGTGGTAGCCTGCTCCTTCAGTGGTAGCCTGCTCCCTCAGTGGTAGCCTGCTCCCTCAGTGGTAGCCTGCTCCTTCAGTGGTAGCCTGCTCCTTCAGTGGTAGCCTGCTCCCTCAGTGGTAGCCTGCTCCTTCAGTGTTAGCCTGCTCCTTCAGTGGTAGCCTGCTCCTTCAGTGGTAGCCTGCTCCCTCAGTGGTAGCCTGCTCCTTCAGTGGTAGCCTGCTCCTTCAGTGGTAGCCTGCTCCTTCAGTGGTAGCCTGCTCCTCTCAGTGGTAGCCTGCTCCTTCAGTGGTAGCCTGCTCCTTCAGTGGTAGCCTGCTCCCTCAGTGGTAGCCTGCTCCCTCAGTGGTAGCCTGCTCCTTCAGTGGTAGCCTGCCCCTTCAGTGGTAGCCTGCTTCCTCAGTGGTAGCACAATAAAATCTCGACTAAGAACAGCGTCTTGGGAAGGGAGTTAACATCAAGCAGCTGTTAAGATGTGGATACCTGACTCTAGCTCCTGGGCCCGTCTCTACACCAGGCATTGCTTGTACTTCCAGACGCTGGAGTACTTAAGACAAACAGCTTTAACAAAGCAGGAAGGTGGAACACAGCCCCCCTCCCCAAGTAACTAATTAAGGAGTGCAAGGTAAGTACACAACTGTACTCTCACTCTGAAACTTTCTCAAGGAGTTCATTAGCGAGAGTGCCATATACCCGCCTGGCAACCTTGCAAGTGTCAGTGGCAGCTGTTGGGCAATAGTGCAATATGTAGTTATGTCTGGGCTGGCTCCAGTCATAGTTATGTGGGGGCTGGCTCCAGTCATAGTTATGTGTGGGCTGGCTCCAGTCATAGTTATGTGGGGGCTGGCTCCAGTCATAGTTATGTTTGGGCTGCCTCCAGTCATAGTTATGTGTGGGCTGGCTCCAGTCATAGTTATGTGGGGCTGGCTCCAGTCATAGTTATGTGGGGCTGGCTCCAGTCATAGTTATGTCTGGGCTGGCTCCAGTCATTGTTATGTGTGGGCTGGCTCCAGTCATAGTTATGTGGGGGCTGGCTCCAGTCATAGTTATGTGTGGGCTGGCTCCAGTCATTGTTATGTGTGGGCTGCCTCCAGTCATAGTTATGTGTGGGCTGGCTCCAGTCATTGTTATGTGTGGGCTGCCTCCAGTCATAGTTATGTGTGGGCTGGCTCCAGTCATTGTTATGTGGGGGCTGGCTCCAGTCATTGTTATGTGGGGGCTGGCTCCAGTCATAGTTATGTGTGGGCTGGCTCCAGTCATAGTTATGTGGGGGCTGGCTCCAGTCATAGTTATGTGTGGGCTGGCTCCAGTCATTGTTATGCGGGGCTGGCTCCAGTCATTGTTATGTGTGGGCTGGCTCCAGTCATTGTTATGTGTGGCTGCTCCAGTCATTGTTATGTGTGGGCTGGCTCCAGTCATAGTTATGTGGGGGGCTGGCTCCAGTCATAGTTATGTGGGGGCTGGCTCCAGTCATAGTTATGTAGGGGCTGGCTCCAGTCATAGTTATGTGGGGGCTGGCTCCAGTCATAGTTATGTGGGGGCAGGCTCCAGTCATAGTTATGTGGGGGCTGGCTCCAGTCATAGTTATGTGTGGGCTGGCTCCAGTCATAGTTATGTGTGGGCTGGCTCCAGTCATAGTTATGTGTGGGCTGGCTCCAGTCATAGTTAGTGTGGGCTGGCTCCAGTCATAGTATGTGTGGGCTGGCTCCAGTCATAGTTATGTGTGGGCTGGCTCCAGTCATAGTTATGTGTGGGCTGGCTCCAGTCATAGTTATGTGGGGGCTGGCTCCAGTCATAGTTATGTGGGGGCTGCTCCAGTCATAGTTATGTGGGGGCTGGCTCCAGTCATAGTTATGTGGGGGCTGGCTCCAGTCATAGTTATGTGGGGGCTGGCTCCAGTCATAGTTATGTGTGGGCTGGCTCCAGTCGTAGTTATGTGGGGGCTGGCTCCAGTCATAGTTATGTGTGGGCTGGCTCCAGTCATAGTTATGTGTGGGCTGGCTCCAGTCATAGTTATGTGGGGCTGGCTCCAGTCATAGTTATGTGGGGCTGGCTCCAGTCATAGTTATGTGGGGCTGGCTCCAGTCATAGTTATGTGGGGGCTGGCTCCAGTCATAGTTATGTGGGGGCTGACTCCAGTCATAGTTATGTGGGGCTGGCTCCAGTCATAGTTATGTGGGGGCTGGCTCCAGTCATAGTTATGTGGGGCTGGCTCCAGTCATAGTTATGTGGGGGCTGCCTCCAGTCATAGTTATGTGGGGGCTGGCTCCAGTCATAGTTATGTGGGGGCTGGCTCCAGTCATAGTTATGTGGGGGCTGACTCCAGTCATAGTTATGTGGGCTGCTCAGTCTCAGTTAGTTATGTGGGGGCTGGCTCCAGTCATAGTATTGTGGGCTGCCTCCAGTCATAGTTATGTGGGGGCTGCCTCCAGTCATAGTTATGTGGGGCTGCCTCCAGTCATAGTTATGTGGGGGCTGCCTCCAGTCATAGTTATGTGGGGGCTGCCTCCAGTCATAGTTATGTGGGGGCTGCCTCCAGTCATAGTTATGTGGGGGCTGCCTCCAGTCATAGTTATGTGGGGGCTGCCTCCAGTCATAGTTATGTGGGGGCTGCCTCCAGTCATAGTTATGTGGGGGCTGCCTCCAGTCATAGTAATGTGGGGGCTGCCTCCAGTCATAGTTATGTGGGGGCTGGCTCCAGTCATAGTTATGTGGGGGCTGGCTCCAGTCATAGTTATGTGGGGGCTGGCTCCAGTCATAGTTATGTGTGGGCTGGCTCCAGTCGTAGTTATGTGGGGGCTGGCTCCAGTCATAGTTATGTGTGGGCTGGCTCCAGTCGTAGTTATGTGTGGGCTGGCTCCAGTCATAGTTATGTGGGGGCTGGCTCCAGTCATAGTTATGTGGGGGGCTGCCTCCAGTCATAGTTATGTGGGGGGCTGCCTCCAGTCATAGTTATGTGGGGGGCTGCCTCCTGTCATAGTTATGTGTGGGCTGGCTCCAGTCATAGTTATGTGGGGGCTGCCTCCAGTCATAGTTATGTGGGGGGCTGCCTCCTGTCATAGTTATGTGTGGGCTGCCCTCCAGTCATAGTTATGTGTGGGCTGCCTCCAGTCATAGTTATGTGTGGGCTGCCCTCCAGTCATAGTTATGTGTGGGCTGCCTCCAGTCATAGTTATGTGTGGGTGTCCTCCAGTCATAGTTATGTGTGGGTGCCCTCCAGTCATAGTTACGTGTGGGTGTCCTCCAGTCATAGTTATGTGTGGGTGCCCTCCAGTCATAGTTATGTGTGGGCTGCCCTCCAGTCATAGTTATATGTGGGCTGCCCTCCAGTCATAGTTATGTTTGGGCTGCCTCCAGTCATAGTTATGTGTGGGCTGCCTCCTGTCATAGTTATGTGTGGGCTGCCTCCTGTCATAGTTATGTGTGGGCTGCCTCCAGTCATAGTTATGTGTGGGCTGCCCTCCAGTCATAGTTATATGTGGGCTGCCCTCCAGTCATAGTTATGTGTGGGCTGCCTCCAGTCATAGTTATGTGTGGGTGCCCTCCAGTCATAGTTATGTGTGGGCTGCCCTCCAGTCATAGTTATGTGTGGTCTGCCCTCCAGTCATAGTTATGTGTGGGCTGCCTCCAGTCATAGTTATGTGTGGGCTGCCTCCAATCATAGTTATGTGTGGGCTGCCTCCAGTCATAGTTATGTGTGGGCTGCCTCCAGTCATAGTTATGTGTGGGTGCCCTCCAGTCATAGTTATGTGTGGGTGTCCACCAGTCATAGTCATGTGTGGGCTGCCCTCCAGTCATAGTTATGTGTGGGCTGCCCTCCAGTCATAGTTATGTGTGGGCTGCCTCCAGTCATAGTCATGTGTGGGCTGCCTCCAGTCATAGTTATGTGTGGGTGTCCTCCAGTCATAGTTATGTGTGGGTGTCCTCCAGTCATAGTCATGTGTGGGCTGCCCTCCAGTCATAGTTATGTGTAGGCTGCGTCCAGTCATAGTCATGTGTGGGCTGCTCTCCAGTCATAGTTATGTGTGGGCTGCCTCCAGTCATAGTCATGTGTGGGCTGCCTCCAGTCATAGTTATGTGTGGGTGTCCTCCAGTCATAGTTATATGTGGGTGTCCTCCAGTCATAGTCATGTGTGGGCTGCCCTCCAGTCATAGTCATGTGTGGGCTGCCCTCCAGTCATAGTCATGTGTGGGCTGCCTCCAGTCATAGTTATGTGTGGGCTGCCCTCCAGTCATAGTTATGTGTGGGTGCCCTCCAGTCATAGTTATGTGTGGGCTGCCCTCCAGTCATAGTTATGTGTGGGTGCCCTCCAGTCATAGTTATGTGAGTAGTGTAAAAGGAGACAGATGGAGAATTGATTTTCAGAAACGGTTTGGCACTTCCACAGTTCCACGCCGACTTGACTCCCGGGGCCGATGTGAGCAACACCAATTTTTGGGGGTGGCGGGATGGTTTGGTTAGGGCACAGTCAGCGCGCACCTGGCTGGCTGGCCGGGGTGGGTTAGTGGTCTTTTCCCCCTAGGGGTCCCCACAGCCCACCCAGGGCGCACCTGGACAAACTTGTGCCCTATCCTAACCTGTTTTAGTAAGCAATTTGTCTCGTACATTTATTGCGAGAATTGGGCATCAAGAAGGGGGCCCCTACTTATGAGAGGTACAGAAAAAGAATGTTCAATAGATTCAAACCAAAAAATACACTGGTGAAAGGCATATAAAACGTTTTGGGAGTATTTACAGGTGATGGACCAATCAGGTCCTTATTTGTCGCAGGGTGTCACGTGACCTGGCGTCAGCAATAGGGACCCCAGCGTACTAAAGGGGGGGGGGGGGGGGTCAAGATTCCTTACAAAGACTAAGTTGGATATTTAGGTGTAGTAGGCCTTATCTTGAATTTGCCTGATACTGTGAGGTACATTGACATGAAGGGCGAACCATAGTACAGGATTTGCATGTGAGAGGGTCATATTAGAGTTTTAAAGAAGTTAAAATAGGTTTAAAAGAGTCCTGTGTGTGTTTGATGGCGGGTAAATGTTCAGTCAATAATTCTCGTGTTTTTAATCTGAATGAGGGGTCCTAGTTTGCGTTCTAGTCGTAAAATAAGTTCCTTAGTATATTTGCTATGGAAAATGAGCTTTCAGTACTCTATATAATTTGAAATGAGGTCAAGAAAGACATGTTTATATGTGAGAAGAGTCAGGTTGGAAACTGTTTATTCCATGCAGTCCCCCCCCCCCTCCCCCACTCGGCTTTGCTCCGTTTTCTGTAGCCAAAGTAAAGATTCCATTTTCTGTGGCATTCAGTTGATTACTAGTGGAAAAAGGGCATGCTCGCATTTGTATGTTCTAACCTGTTTATAGATTTTATAGATGTAATTGTCGGGCCTCAAAATTAAATTTAATATGAAAAATAGCATCAAATGTATGTCTATCTTTTGTAATAAACATTAGACACATTGACATTTGCTGCGATATTTCATAGAATAAAAGTTAACTGCTAAATAGTGGGGGCCTCAGCCATATTGTGTTGGGTTTGACACTCCCAACATCAATTGACACTTGTAAATATACTATAAAGGAAAGTAGTTGAGTGTTTTACCTGATTTAAGCAATTTAATATCAATTAGGAATATGGTAATGTTCCTTATTAAATTGTATTTTTTTTATCACCATATTAGCTTAGCCTTTGTGGTGGGGGCCCCAATAACTCATGTATCGCGACAGTAGTTTCGCTTTCTGTTGCTATGCAATACTTTTTGCTATCATTTATACATCACAAACTCTATCAACATCAGGGGCCCGAGACTGTTCAACACGCTTCCGCTACACATAAGGGGCATAACTGGCAAACCCCCTCACAGTGTTCAAGAGAGAACTGGATAAGCACCTCCAAAGGATACCTGATCAACCAGGCTGTGACTCATACGTCAGGCTGCGAACACCCGCGTCCAACAGCCTGGTTGATCAGTCCAGCAACCAGAATGGCCTGGTCGATGACCGGGCCGCGGGGGCGCTAAGCCCCCGGAAGCACCTCAAGGTAACCTCGAGGTAAAAGTAATCATACCTAAAAATTTAAAAGTCGAATCCATCAGTTTCCGTTTTTTATGTCAGTTGTAGTATATCAAGCGCAAAGGGTTTTAGAAAATGTTAGACCTCCACCTTTCAAAAAGTGAGAAGATGAATTCATTTTGGCATTACTGTCATCACTTTGGAAGTTTTTTAATGATAGCACATGCTTAAACAAACTCGCTCGCAAAAACAAAAACTCATACACAAACTCATTTTTGTTTTGGTTCAACTTACCACAAATAAAACCCAGGGCTTTCACATTCACGCAAATACTTAGTCCCCCTAAACTTAAAAAAAACAGTTGCACAATCTTACTTAAACACATCAGGGCAAAAATAGAGAGAGACTTCTGACAAGCTACCGCCTCCTGTCCTCACCAAGGCTACTAATTCTCACATACTTAAAACAAACACACTTGCTAAACTCTTATACACAAACAAAAAAACTCAATTTTTAACTTACACAAAATAAACACGGGCTTTGCACATTCACACAAAAAATGCTTAGTCTCCCCCAACTTAAACACTCACAATCTTACGGTGCTTTAATTACCAAGCCTTCCAAACCTGCACTGGGTCGTTAGTCATACATAGAATCAGGGAGAAAAATATCCTCCTCAAAAATATATATATATATATATATATATATATATATATATATATCTTAAATAGTCCAACCACTTGGGCTGGACGGTAGAGCGACGGCCTCACTTCATGCAGGTTCGCATTCAATCCCCCACCATCCAAGTGGTTGGGCCGCCATTCCCTCCTCCCATCCTATTCCAAATCCTTATCCTGACTCCTTCCCAGTGCTACATGATCGTAATGGCTTGGCGTTTTCTTCTGATAGTTCTATTCCATTCCATTTGACTAAATAACTAGCATTAAGTTTTAAGTCAATCTAATATTCCTGCCCTCCAACAAATCCCAAGCCAGTCACGCGGCAATAGACATGTTTTTGCCCAACTGTATTTATTTAAAAATAATGCGTCAGATAGAAAGAGTTTCGCATTGCTATTATATTTACCTTATAAAGCCTCTCTATAAAAATGATATGCCATTACATATTGTGACTGTTTTATAATAAATATTGCATAAATACTTACGCGATTTCATAAACAAAAAATTTATTTTAATGAGCCGTGTTTGGAAGGCATCGCCATTAAGATTATTAATAACTTTTAAATAACTATAAATATATGTATAGCATAGAGAAAGATTTATTCTTGGGATACAAAAAGTTACCAATATTTTCGAGACTCTGGCCACAAATTTTTTTTAAAGGTTTTACAAGGGAGTAAATCTCTCTTCCTCTCCTTCTCCCACATGTTTCATCATTTGCACTGGGTGCAGAGCAACCTTCGTGCAAGTCCTGGCTCAGTTCCCCAACGTCCAAACTATTGGACATTGCAAATTTCACTAAATGATGCGGTATCTTAGTTGCCCCCTCTCATTATAGAGATTTTAATCTCTAAACATTTGAGTGCCAAGAACGACTCTCGTGCAGGCCCGCGTTCAGTTCCCGACGTTCAAGCTTTTTGGACATAGTAAATTTCTCTAAATGAGGCCGTATCTCGCCCTGACCAACTGTTTTTGGCTCAATTGTAACCATCCAGCCGCAGTCTTCTGGATAGAAGGGCAGTAGGCCGGATAAAATAAAAACATAAATTGTTAGATCAGCCTCTAAATGAAGCCGTATCTCGCCCTGACCAACTGTTTTTGGCTCAATTGCAACCCATCCAGCCGCAGTCCGCTGGATAGAGGGGCAGTGAGCCTGATAAAAATAAAAATAAAAAAACATATAATTGTTAGACTAGCTCTTTACATATGCTAGTTGTTTAATTTAGAAACTGCTACTAATGCGATGATGCAAGGTACATCTTAGCAAGCCAGTACACATCTATGGATCATCCAATAAAAGCAGCAGACTTCTAGATGTTACTACTGCTCAGCTTAGCCCCCCACTGGATGGGCGGCGGTGCGCAGGAAAAACAGATAAATTATGACACTAGCTCTCCACATATCCCAGTCTTGGTTTTAATTTAGAAACTGCACTTGCGGTCTTTCTCGTGCCCCATTGTTGATGTGTGACAATGACCAATGGATTTTCAAAAAAAAAAACTAGCTCATTAAAATTGCGAAAACTTGCTTTAGCTAAATGAATTGTGTAGGTTCTGACTCTGACGCCCATTATGCATCGCTGCAGCCCCTTTCCGCTATTGCCCGCAAGATGGGAATAGAGGCTGCATTAATAAATGAATTAAAACTAACATTCAATTATATATGCTCAAACTTGTGCAAAAAAAAAAAAAAACTTACAATCACATTTTCAAACTTTGCACAAATAAAATTTGGCAATTTCGTTTACCCATTTTTTGTTTGTTTCTTGCTTGAGCCAAAATGAATTGTTGGGTCATTGCCAGAGTCCATTATCCGCCGTGGTAACCCTTCCCACTACCCCAGCCCACAAGATAGGTATGGGATTCATAATAAATGAACTAAACCCAGCATTCAATTATCTTCTCAACAAACTTATGCAAACCACATACAATTACAATTAGCAAACTAACACAAATTCATTGAGCAAGTTTAA
>WNGS01120141.1:30246-43956 GCA_020271785.1 Procambarus virginalis
TCAGTGGTAGCCTGCTCCTTCAGTGGTAGCCTGCTCTTCAGTGGTAGCCTGCTCCTTCAGTGGTAGCCTGCTCCTTCAGTGGTAGCCTGCTCCTTCAGTGGTAGCCTGCTCCTTCAGTGGTAGCCTGCTCCTTCAGTGGTAGCCTGCTCCTTCATTGGTAGTAGCCTGCTCCTTCAGTGGTAGCCTGCTTCTTCAGTGGTAGCCTGCTCCTTCAGTGGTAGCCTGCTCCTTCAGTGGTAGCCTGCTCCTTCAGTGGTAGCCTGCTCCTTCAGTGGTAGCCTGCTCCTTCAGTGGTAGCCTGCTCCTTCAGTGTAGCCTGCTCCTTCAGTGGTAGCCTGCTCCTTCAGTGGTAGCCTGCTCCTTCAGTGGTAGCTTGCTCCTTCAGTGGTAGCCTGCTCCTTCAGTGGTAGCCTGCTCCTTCAGTGGTAGCCTGCTCCTTCAGTGGTAGCCTGCTCCTTCAGTGGTAGCCTGCTCCTTCAGTGGTACCTGCTCCTTCAGTGGTAGCCTGCTCCTTCAGTGGTAGCCTGCTCCTTCAGTGGTAGCTTGCTCCTTCATTGGTAGCCTGCTCCTTCAGTGGTAGCCTGCTTCCTTCAGTGGTAGCCTGCTCCTTCAGTGGTAGCCTGCTCCTTCAGTGGTAGCCTGCTCCTTCAGTGGTAGCCTGCTCCTTCAGTGGTAGCCTGCTCCTTCAGTGGTAGCCTGCTCCTTCAGTGGTAGCCTGCTCCTTCAGTGGTAGCCTGCTCCTTCAGTGGTAGCCTGCTCCTTCAGTGGTAGCCTGCTCCTTCAGTGGTAGCCTGCTCCTTCAGTGGTAGCCTGCTCCTTCAGTGGTACCTGCTCCTTCAGTGGTAGCTGCTCCTTCAGTGGTAGCCTGCTCCTTCAGTGGTAGCCTGCTCCTTCAGTGGTAGCCTGCTCCTTCAGTGGTAGCCTGCTCCTTCAGTGGTAGCCTGCTCCTTCAGTGGTAGCCTGCTCCTTCAGTGGTAGCCTGCTCCTTCAGTGGTAGCCTGCTCCTTCAGTGGTAGCCTGCTCCTTCAGTGGTAGCCTGCTCCTTCAGTGGTAGCCTGCTCCTTCAGTGGTAGCCTGCTCCTTCAGTGGTAGCCCTCCTTCAGTGGTAGCCTGCTCCTTCAGTGGTAGCCTGCTCCTTCAGTGGTAGCCTGCTCCTTCAGTGGTAGCCTGCTCCTTCAGTGGTAGCCTGCTCCTTCAGTGGTAGCCTGCTCCTTCAGTGGTAGCCTGCTCCTTCAGTGGTAGCCTGCTCCTTCAGTGGTAGCCTGCTCCTTCAGTGGTAGCCTGCTCCTTCAGTGGTAGCCTGCTCCTTCAGTGGTAGCCTGCTCCTTCAGTGGTAGCCTGCTCCTTCAGTGGTAGCCTGCTCCTTCAGTGGTAGCCTGCTCCTTCAGTGGTAGCCTGCTCCTTCAGTGGTAGCCTGCTCCTTCAGTGGTAGCCTGCTCCTTCAGTGGTAGCCTGCTCCTTCAGTGGTAGCCTGCTCCTTCAGTGGTAGCCTGCTCCTTCAGTGGTAGCCTGCTCCTTCAGTGGTAGCCTGCTCCTTCAGTGGTAGCCTGCTCCTTCAGTGGTAGCCTGCTCCTTCAGTGGTAGCCTGCTCCTTCAGTGGTAGCCTGCTCCTTCAGTGGTAGCCTGCTCCTTCAGTGGTAGCCTGCTCCTTCAGTGGTAGCCTGCTCCTTCAGTGGTAGCCTGCTCCTTCAGTGGTAGCCTGCTCCTTCAGTGGTAGCCTGCTCCTTCAGTGGTAGCCTGCTCCTTCAGTGGTAGCCTGCTCCTTCAGTGGTAGCCTGCTCCTTCAGTGGTAGCCTGCTCCTTCAGTGGTAGCCTGCTCCTTCAGTGGTAGCCTGCTCCTTCAGTGGTAGCCTGCTCCTTCAGTGGTAGCCTGCTCCTTCAGTGGTAGCCTGCTCCTTCAGTGGTAGCCTGCTCCTTCAGTGGTAGCCTGCTCCTTCAGTGGTAGCCTGCTCCTTCAGTGGTAGCCTGCTCCTTCAGTGGTAGCCTGCTCCTTCAGTGGTAGCCTGCTCCTTCAGTGGTAGCCTGCTCCTTCAGTGGTAGCCTGCTCCTTCAGTGGTAGCCTGCTCCTTCAGTGGTAGCCTGCTCCTTCAGTGGTAGCCTGCTCCTTCAGTGGTAGCCTGCTCCTTCAGTGGTAGCCTGCTCCTTCAGTGGTAGCCTGCTCCTTCAGTGGTAGCCTGCTCCTTCAGTGGTAGCCTGCTCCTTCAGTGGTAGCCTGCTCCTTCAGTGGTAGCCTGCTCCTTCAGTGGTAGCCTGCTCCTTCAGTGGTAGCCTGCTCCTTCAGTGGTAGCCTGCTCCTTCAGTGGTAGCCTGCTCCTTCAGTGGTAGCCTGCTCCTTCAGTGGTAGCCTGCTCCTTCAGTGGTAGCCTGCTCCTTCAGTGGTAGCCTGCTCCTTCAGTGGTAGCCTGCTCCTTCAGTGGTAGCCTGCTCCTTCAGTGGTAGCCTGCTCCTTCAGTGGTAGCCTGCTCCTTCAGTGGTAGCCTGCTCCTTCAGTGGTAGCCTGCTCCTTCAGTGGTAGCCTGCTCCTTCAGTGGTAGCCTGCTCCTTCAGTGGTAGCCTGCTCCTTCAGTGGTAGCCTGCTCCTTCAGTGGTAGCCTGCTCCTTCAGTGGTAGCCTGCTCCTTCAGTGGTAGCCTGCTCCTTCAGTGGTAGCCTGCTCCTTCAGTGGTAGCCTGCTCCTTCAGTGGTAGCCTGCTCCTTCAGTGGTAGCCTGCTCCTTCAGTGGTAGCCTGCTCCTTCAGTGGTAGCCTGCTCCTTCAGTGGTAGCCTGCTCCTTCAGTGGTAGCCTGCTCCTTCAGTGGTAGCCTGCTCCTTCAGTGGTAGCCTGCTCCTTCAGTGGTAGCCTGCTCCTTCAGTGGTAGCCTGCTCCTTCAGTGGTAGCCTGCTCCTTCAGTGGTAGCCTGCTCCTTCAGTGGTAGCCTGCTCCTTCAGTGGTAGCCTGCTCCTTCAGTGGTAGCCTGCTCCTTCAGTGGTAGCCTGCTCCTTCAGTGGTAGCCTGCTCCTTCAGTGGTAGCCTGCTCCTTCAGTGGTAGCCTGCTCCTTCAGTGGTAGCCTGCTCCTTCAGTGGTAGCCTGCTCCTTCAGTGGTAGCCTGCTCCTTCAGTGGTAGCCTGCTCCTTCAGTGGTAGCCTGCTCCTTCAGTGGTAGCCTGCTCCTTCAGTGGTAGCCTGCTCCTTCAGTGGTAGCCTGCTCCTTCAGTGGTAGCCTGCTCCTTCAGTGGTAGCCTGCTCCTTCAGTGGTAGCCTGCTCCTTCAGTGGTAGCCTGCTCCTTCAGTGGTAGCCTGCTCCTTCAGTGGTAGCCTGCTCCTTCAGTGGTAGCCTGCTCCTTCAGTGGTAGCCTGCTCCTTCAGTGGTAGCCTGCTCCTTCAGTGGTAGCCTGCTCCTTCAGTGGTAGCCTGCTCCTTCAGTGGTAGCCTGCTCCTTCAGTGGTAGCCTGCTCCTTCAGTGGTAGCCTGCTCCTTCAGTGGTAGCCTGCTCCTTCAGTGGTAGCCTGCTCCTTCAGTGGTAGCCTGCTCCTTCAGTGGTAGCCTGCTCCTTCAGTGGTAGCCTGCTCCTTCAGTGGTAGCCTGCTCCTTCAGTGGTAGCCTGCTCCTTCAGTGGTAGCCTGCTCCTTCAGTGGTAGCCTGCTCCTTCAGTGGTAGCCTGCTCCTTCAGTGGTAGCCTGCTCCTTCAGTGGTAGCCTGCTCCTTCAGTGGTAGCCTGCTCCTTCAGTGGTAGCCTGCTCCTTCAGTGGTAGCCTGCTCCTTCAGTGGTAGCCTGCTCCTTCAGTGGTAGCCTGCTCCTTCAGTGGTAGCCTGCTCCTTCAGTGGTAGCCTGCTCCTTCAGTGGTAGCCTGCTCCTTCAGTGGTAGCCTGCTCCTTCAGTGGTAGCCTGCTCCTTCAGTGGTAGCCTGCTCCTTCAGTGGTAGCCTGCTCCTTCAGTGGTAGCCTGCTCCTTCAGTGGTAGCCTGCTCCTTCAGTGGTAGCCTGCTCCTTCAGTGGTAGCCTGCTCCTTCAGTGGTAGCCTGCTCCTTCAGTGGTAGCCTGCTCCTTCAGTGGTAGCCTGCTCCTTCAGTGGTAGCCTGCTCCTTCAGTGGTAGCCTGCTCCTTCAGTGGTAGCCTGCTCCTTCAGTGGTAGCCTGCTCCTTCAGTGGTAGCCTGCTCCTTCAGTGGTAGCCTGCTCCTTCAGTGGTAGCCTGCTCCTTCAGTGGTAGCCTGCTCCTTCAGTGGTAGCCTGCTCCTTCAGTGGTAGCCTGCTCCTTCAGTGGTAGCCTGCTCCTTCAGTGGTAGCCTGCTCCTTCAGTGGTAGCCTGCTCCTTCAGTGGTAGCCTGCTCCTTCAGTGGTAGCCTGCTCCTTCAGTGGTAGCCTGCTCCTTCAGTGGTAGCCTGCTCCTTCAGTGGTAGCCTGCTCCTTCAGTGGTAGCCTGCTCCTTCAGTGGTAGCCTGCTCCTTCAGTGGTAGCCTGCTCCTTCAGTGGTAGCCTGCTCCTTCAGTGGTAGCCTGCTCCTTCAGTGGTAGCCTGCTCCTTCAGTGGTAGCCTGCTCCTTCAGTGGTAGCCTGCTCCTTCAGTGGTAGCCTGCTCCTTCAGTGGTAGCCTGCTCCTTCAGTGGTAGCCTGCTCCTTCAGTGGTAGCCTGCTCCTTCAGTGGTAGCCTGCTCCTTCAGTGGTAGCCTGCTCCTTCAGTGGTAGCCTGCTCCTTCAGTGGTAGCCTGCTCCTTCAGTGGTAGCCTGCTCCTTCAGTGGTAGCCTGCTCCTTCAGTGGTAGCCTGCTCCTTCAGTGGTAGCCTGCTCCTTCAGTGGTAGCCTGCTCCTTCAGTGGTAGCCTGCTCCTTCAGTGGTAGCCTGCTCCTTCAGTGGTAGCCTGCTCCTTCAGTGGTAGCCTGCTCCTTCAGTGGTAGCCTGCTCCTTCAGTGGTAGCCTGCTCCTTCAGTGGTAGCCTGCTCCTTCAGTGGTAGCCTGCTCCTTCAGTGGTAGCCTGCTCCTTCAGTGGTAGCCTGCTCCTTCAGTGGTAGCCTGCTCCTTCAGTGGTAGCCTGCTCCTTCAGTGGTAGCCTGCTCCTTCAGTGGTAGCCTGCTCCTTCAGTGGTAGCCTGCTCCTTCAGTGGTAGCCTGCTCCTTCAGTGGTAGCCTGCTCCTTCAGTGGTAGCCTGCTCCTTCAGTGGTAGCCTGCTCCTTCAGTGGTAGCCTGCTCCTTCAGTGGTAGCCTGCTCCTTCAGTGGTAGCCTGCTCCTTCAGTGGTAGCCTGCTCCTTCAGTGGTAGCCTGCTCCTTCAGTGGTAGCCTGCTCCTTCAGTGGTAGCCTGCTCCTTCAGTGGTAGCCTGCTCCTTCAGTGGTAGCCTGCTCCTTCAGTGGTAGCCTGCTCCTTCAGTGGTAGCCTGCTCCTTCAGTGGTAGCCTGCTCCTTCAGTGGTAGCCTGCTCCTTCAGTGGTAGCCTGCTCCTTCAGTGGTAGCCTGCTCCTTCAGTGGTAGCCTGCTCCTTCAGTGGTAGCCTGCTCCTTCAGTGGTAGCCTGCTCCTTCAGTGGTAGCCTGCTCCTTCAGTGGTAGCCTGCTCCTTCAGTGGTAGCCTGCTCCTTCAGTGGTAGCCTGCTCCTTCAGTGGTAGCCTGCTCCTTCAGTGGTAGCCTGCTCCTTCAGTGGTAGCCTGCTCCTTCAGTGGTAGCCTGCTCCTTCAGTGGTAGCCTGCTCCTTCAGTGGTAGCCTGCTCCTTCAGTGGTAGCCTGCTCCTTCAGTGGTAGCCTGCTCCTTCAGTGGTAGCCTGCTCCTTCAGTGGTAGCCTGCTCCTTCAGTGGTAGCCTGCTCCTTCAGTGGTAGCCTGCTCCTTCAGTGGTAGCCTGCTCCTTCAGTGGTAGCCTGCTCCTTCAGTGGTAGCCTGCTCCTTCAGTGGTAGCCTGCTCCTTCAGTGGTAGCCTGCTCCTTCAGTGGTAGCCTGCTCCTTCAGTGGTAGCCTGCTCCTTCAGTGGTAGCCTGCTCCTTCAGTGGTAGCCTGCTCCTTCAGTGGTAGCCTGCTCCTTCAGTGGTAGCCTGCTCCTTCAGTGGTAGCCTGCTCCTTCAGTGGTAGCCTGCTCCTTCAGTGGTAGCCTGCTCCTTCAGTGGTAGCCTGCTCCTTCAGTGGTAGCCTGCTCCTTCAGTGGTAGCCTGCTCCTTCAGTGGTAGCCTGCTCCTTCAGTGGTAGCCTGCTCCTTCAGTGGTAGCCTGCTCCTTCAGTGGTAGCCTGCTCCTTCAGTGGTAGCCTGCTCCCTCAGTGGTAGCCTGCTCCTTCAGTGGTAGCCTGCTCCTTCAGTGGTAGCCTGCTCCTTCAGTGGTAGCCTGCTCCTTCAGTGGTAGCCTGCTCCTTCAGTGGTAGCCTGCTCCTTCAGTGGTAGCCTGCTCCTTCAGTGGTAGCCTGCTCCTTCAGTGGTAGCCTGCTCCTTCAGTGGTAGCCTGCTCCTTCAGTGGTAGCCTGCTCCTTCAGTGGTAGCCTGCTCCTTCAGTGGTAGCCTGCTCCTTCAGTGGTAGCCTGCTCCCTCAGTGGTAGCCTGCTCCTTCAGTGGTAGCCTGCTCCCTCAGTGGTAGCCTGCTCCCTCAGTGGTAGCCTGCTCCCTCAGTGGTAGCCTGCTCCCTCAGTGGTAGCCTGCTCCTTCAGTGGTAGCCTGCTCCTTCAGTGGTAGCCTGCTCCTTCAGTGGTAGCCTGCTCCTTCAGTGGTAGCCTGCTCCTTCAGTGGTAGCCTGCTCCCTCAGTGGTAGCCTGCTCCTTCAGTGGTAGCCTGCTCCCTCAGTGGTAGCCTGCTCCTTCAGTGGTAGCCTGCTCCTTCAGTGGTAGCCTGCTCCTTCAGTGGTAGCCTGCTCCTTCAGTGGTAGCCTGCTCCCTCAGTGGTAGCCTGCTCCCTCAGTGGTAGCCTGCTCCTTCAGTGGTAGCCTGCTCCTTCAGTGGTAGCCTGCTCCTTCAGTGGTAGCCTGCTCCTTCAGTGGTAGCCTGCTCCTTCAGTGGTAGCCTGCTCCTTCAGTGGTAGCCTGCTCCCTCAGTGGTAGCCTGCTCCCTCAGTGGTAGCCTGCTCCTTCAGTGGTAGCCTGCTCCTTCAGTGGTAGCCTGCTCCTTCAGTGGTAGCCTGCTCCTTCAGTGGTAGCCTGCTCCTCAGTGGTAGCCTGCTCCCTCAGTGGTAGCCTGCTCCTTCAGTGGTAGCCTGCTCCCTCAGTGGTAGCCTGCTCCCTCAGTGGTAGCCTGATCCTTCAGTGGTAGCCTGCTCCTTCAGTGGTAGCCTGCTCCTTCAGTGGTAGCCTGCTCCTTCAGTGGTAGCCTGCTCCTTCAGTGGTAGCCTGCTCCTTCAGTGGTAGCCTGCTCCCTCAGTGGTAGCCTGCTCCTTCAGTGGTAGCCTGCTCCTTCAGTGGTAGCCTGCTCCTTCAGTGGTAGCCTGCTCCCTCAGTGGTAGTCTGCTCCTTCAGTGGTAGCCTGCTCCTTCAGTGGTAGCCTGCTCCTTCAGTGGTAGCGTGCTCCTTCAGTGGTAGCCTGCTCCTTCAATGGTAGCGTGCTCCCTCAGTGGTAGCCTGCTCCTTCAATGGTAGCCTGCTACTTCAGTAGCAGCTGTTAAAATGTGGATAACCTGACTCTAGCTCCTGGGCCCGTCTCTACACCAGGCATTGCTTGTACTTCCAGACGCTGGAGTACTTAAGACAAACAGCTTTAACAAAGCAGGAAGGTGGAACACAGCCCCCCTCCCCAAGTAACTAATTAAGGATTGCAAGGTAAGTACACAACTGTACTCTCGCTCTGAAACTTTCTCAAGGAGTTCATTAGCGAGAGTGCCATATACCCGCCTGGCAACCTTGCAAGTGTCAGTGGCAGCTGTTGGGCAATGTTGCAATATGTAGTTATGTGTGGGGCTGGCTCCAGTCATAGTTATGTGTGGGCTGGTTCCAGTCATAGTTATGTGTGTAGGCTGGCTCCAGTCATAGTTATGTGTGGGCTGGCTCCAGTCATAGTTATGTGTGGGCTGGCTCCAGTCATAGTTATCTGTGGGCTGCCTCCAGTCATAGTTATGTCTGGGCTGGATCCAGTCATAGTTATGTGGGGGCTGGCTCCAGTCATAGTTATCTGTGGGCTGCCCTCCAGTCATAGTTATGTCTGGGCTGGATCCAGTCATAGTTATGTGGGGGCTGGCTCCAGTCATAGTTATGTGTGGGCTGGCTCCAGTCATAGTTATGTGGGGGCTGCCTCCAGTCATAGTTATGTCTGGGCTGGCTCCAGTCATAGTTATGTGGGGGCTGCCTCCAGTCATAGTTATCTGTGGGCTGGCTCCAGTCATAGTTATGTGTGGGCTGCCCTCCAGTCATAGTTATGTGTGGGCTGCCTCCAGTCATAGTTATGTGTGGGCTGCCTCCAGTCATAGTTATGTGTGGGCTGCCCTCCAGTCATAGTTATGTGTGGGCTGCCTCCAGTCATAGTTATGTGTGGGCTGCCCTCCAGTCATAGTTATGTGTGGGCTGCCCTTCAGTCATAGTTATGTGTGGGCTGCCCTCCAGTCATAGTTATGTGTGGGCTGCCTCCAGTCATAGTTATGTGTGGGCTGCCCTCCAGTCATAGTTATGTGTGGGCTGCCTCCAGTCATAGTTATGTGTGGGCTACCCTCCAGTCATAGTTATGTGTGGGCTGCCCTCCAGTCATAGTTATGTGTGGGCTGCCTCCAGTCATAGTTATGTGTGGGCTGCCTCCAGTCATAGTTATGTGTGGGCTGCCCTCCAGTCATAGTTATGTGTGGGTGCCCTCCAGTCATAGTTATGTGTGGGTGCCCTCCAGTCATAGTTATATGTGGGTGCCCTCCAGTTATAGTTATGTGTGGGCTGCCCTCCAGTCATAGTTATGTGTGGGTGCCCTCCAGTCATAGTTATGTGTGGGTGCCCTCCAGTCATAGTTATGTGTGGGTGCCCTCCAGTCATAGTTATGTGTGGGTGCCCTCCAGTCATAGTTATGTGTGGGCTGCCCTCCAGTCATAGTTATGTGTGGGCTGCCTCCTGTCATAGTTTTGTGTGGGTGCCCTCCAGTCATAGTTATGTGTGGGTGCCCTCCAGTCATAGTTATGTGTGGGTGCCCTCCAGTCATAGTTATGTGTGGGTGTCCTCCTGTCATAGTTATGTGTGGGTGCCCTCCAGTCATAGTTATGTGTGGGTGCCCTCCAGTCATAGTTATGTGTGGGCTGCCTCCAGTCATAGTTATGTGTGGGTGTCCTCCAGTCATAGTTATGTGTGGGTGCCCTCCAGTCATAGTTATATGTGGGCTGCCCTCCTGTCATAGTTATATGTGGGCTGCCCTCCAGTCATAGTTATGTGTGGGCTGCCCTCCAGTCATAGTTATGTGTGGGCTGCCTCCAATCATAGTTATGTGTGGGCTGCCTCCAGTCATAGTTATGTGTGGGCTGCCTCCAGTCATAGTTATGTGTGGGCTGCCTCCAGTCATAGTTATGTGTGGGCTGCCTCCAGTCATAGTTACGTGTGGGCTGCCTCCAGTCATAGTTACGTGTGGGTGTCCTCCAGTCATAGTCATGTGTGGGCTGCGCTCCAGTCATAGTTATGTTTGGGCTGCCCTCCAGTCATAGTTATGTGTGGGCTGCCTCCAGTCATAGTCATGTGTGGGCTGCCTCCAGTCATAGTCATGTGTGGGCTGCCTCCAGTCATAGTTATGTGTGGGTGTCCTCCAGTCATAGTTATGTGTGGGTGTCCTCCAGTCATAGTCATGTGTGGGCTGCCCTCCAGTCATAGTTATATGTGGGCTGCCCTCCAGTCATTGTTATGTGTGGGCTGCCTCCAGTCATAGTTATGTGTGGGCTGCCTCCTGTCATAGTTATGTGTGGGCTGCCTCCTGTCATAGTTATGTGTGGGCTGCCCTCCAGTCATAGTTATATGTGGGCTGCCCTCTAGTCATAGTTATGTGTGGGCTGCCTCCAGTCATAGTTATGTGTGGGCTGCCTCCTGTCATAGTTATGTGTGGGCTGCCTCCTGTCATAGTTATGTGTGGGCTGCCCTCCAGTCATAGTTATATGTGGGCTGCCCTCCAGTCATAGTTATGTGTGGGCTGCCTCCAGTCATAGTTATGTGTGGGTGCCCTCCAGTCATAGTTATGTGTGGGCTGCCCTCCAGTCATAGTTATGTGTGGGCTGCCCTCCAGTCATAGTTATGTGTGGGCTGCCTCCAGTCATAGTTATGTGTGGGCTGCCTCCAATCATAGTTATGTCTGGGCTGCCTCCTGTCATAGTTGTGTGTGGGCTGCCCTCCAGTCATAGTTATATGTGGGCTGCCCTCCAGTCAAAGTTATGTGTGGGCTACCTCCAGTCATAGTTATGTGTGGGCTGCCTCCTGTCATAGTTATGTGTGGGCTGCCTCCTGTCATAGTTATGTGTGGGCTGCCCTCCAGTCATAGTTATATGTGGGCTGCCCTCCAGTCATAGTTATGTGTGGGCTGCCTCCAGTCATAGTTATGTGTGGGTGCCCTCCAGTCATAGTTATGTGTGGGCTGCCCTCCAGTCATAGTTATGTGTGGGCTGCCCTCCAGTCATAGTTATGTGTGGGCTGCCTCCAGTCATAGTTATGTGTGGGCTGCCTCCAGTCATAGTTATGTGTGGGCTGCCTCCAGTCATAGTTATGTGTGGGCTGCCTCCAGTCATAGTTATGTGTGGGCTGCCTCCAGTCATAGTTACGTGTGGGCTGCCTCCAGTCATAGTTACGTGTGGGTGTCCTCCAGTCATATTCATGTGTGGGCTGCCCTCCAGTCATAGTTATGTGTGGGCTGCCCTCCAGTCATAGTTATGTGTGGGCTGCCTCCAGTCATTGTCATGTGTGGGCTGCCTCCAGTCATAGTTATGTGTGGGTGTCCTCCAGTCATAGTTATGTGTGGGTGTCCTCCAGTCATAGTTATGTGTGGGCTGCCCTCCAGTCATAGTTATGTGGGGGCTGGCTCCAGTCATAGTTATGTGGGGGCTGCCTCCAGTCATAGTTATGTGGGGTCTGCCTCCAGTCATAGTTATGTGGGGGCTGCCTCCAGTCATAGTTATGTGGGGGCTGCCTCCAGTCATAGTTATGTGGGGGCTGCCTCCAGTCATAGTTATGTGGGGGCTGCCTCCAGTCATAGTTATGTGGGGGCTGCCTCCAGTCATAGTTATGTGGGGGCTGCCTCCAGTCATAGTTATGTGGGGGCTGCCTCCAGTCATAGTTATGTGTGGGTGCCCTCCAGTCATAGTTATGTGTGGGCTGCCCTCCAGTCATAGTTATGTGTGGGCTGTCTCCAGTCATAGTTATGTGTGGGCTGCCCTCCAGTCATAGTTATGTGTGGGCTGCCCTCCAGTCATAGTTATGTGTGGGCTGCCCTCCAGTCATAGTTATGTGTGGGCTGCCTCCAGTCATATTTATGTGTGGGCTGCCCTCCAGTCATAGTTATGTGTGGGCTGCCTCCAGTCATAGTTATGTGTGGGTGTCCTCCAGTCATAGTTATGTGTGGGTGCCCTGCAGTCATAGTTACGTGTGGGTGTCCTCCAGTCATAGTTACGTGTGGGTGCCCTCCAGTCATAGTTATATGTGGGCTGCCCTCCAGTCATAGTTATGTGTGGGCTGCCCTCCAGTCATAGTTATGTGTGGGCTGCCTCCAGTCATAGTTATGTGTGGGTGCCCTCCAGTCATAGTTATGTGTAGGCTGCCCTCCAGTCATAGTTATGTGTGGGCTGCCCTCCAGTCATAGTTATGTGTGGGCTGCCTCCAATCATAGTTATGTGTGGGCTGCCTCCAGTCATAGTCATGTGTGGGCTGCCTCCAGTCATAGTTATGTGTGGGTGTCCTCCAGTCATAGTTATGTGTGGGCTGCCCTCCAGTCATAGTCATGTGTGGGCTGCCTCCAGTCATAGTTATGTGTGGGCTGCCCTCCAGTCATAGTCATGTGTGGGCTGCCTCCAGTCATAGTTATGTGTGGGTGCCCTCCAGTCATAGTTATGTGTGGGCTGCCTCCAGTCATAGTTATGTGTGGGTGCCCCCAGTCATAGTTATGTGTGGGCTGCCCTCCAGTCATAGTCATGTGTGGGTTGCCTCCAGTCATAGTCATGTGTGGGTGCCCTCCAGTCATAGTCATGTGTGGGCTGCCTCCAGTCATAGTCATGTGTGGGTGCCCTCCAGTCATAGTCATGTGTGGGTGCCCTCCAGTCATAGTCATGTGTGGGCTGCCTCCAGTCATAGTCATGTGTGGGCTGTGTGAGAAGATTCTGGCTATTCTCTCTCTCTGGTACTGTCTGCTGGAACCAGTAAACGGTTCTTTCTGCGTATTGTTCCTTAGGGCCTCTTCTTCTATATTCTCACCCCAAGTCTATGGTAAGTTCCCAAGATCTGGCAGTAGCATGTAATAGTTCAAGGAATAAAGTTGGGGGTAAAGAAGACACAAGTACACCTTCACCAATATATTATCTATGTTAGTATAACTACACTTGTGTACACAGTGTCGCTTGCACCCAGGACACTCAATATATCTGCAGCGTTCATCAACACCCGGTGAGTCCACTGTACTCAAGTACACGTCGTCCACACTATGGTAATCACCGGCGTGTTCACCTTCAACGTGGGCCAGGCCACTCACCGTGTCGTCACGGGTGTCCCAATACCCCATATCCGCTCTCCAGAAACACCCTGGGCAGAGTGCTTCAGCAACACGCTGACAGGGGTCATAAATTATCACCTCCAGGAGTCTGTAACACCCTGGCAGAAGTGTCTAGCAACACACTGGCAGCACTTCTCAGCTTGGCCAGATCCCGGGTACGTCGGACCACAACACTACGTAAGAACAACATCTGTCACACTGCTTACTACGGACTGCGGCCACTGGTCCTCTCACAGGAGCAGGTCAGGAGTGCCGGACTGTACGAGGTGAACTGGTTTCCACAGAGCAATAGACTTTTCACGTCAGCTCTGTGGACATGAAAGTCATTATCCGGAGAGAAAGTATATAGGGAGAAGGTAGGATGATGGCGACCTTTCACCGGGAAGTGTGAAATGGAATCATATGCACACTCTAGATTACGTTGATATCGTTATGTCACTCACCAGAGGTCATCATCGTCGACCTGACCTCCTTACTGAGGTATGAAACACGAGTCTTTCACAGTCGCCACACCTTCGCCAACAGATGGCGTTGTCTGCGTCTCCCGTACCGCCTTGGAGTTGGTGTGCCGGTCCATAGATGGCGCCGATATCTCCACATCTCGCTCCATAGACACCGTTGATATCGTCTCACTATCTAACGCTATCTGTCTGTCTGTCTGTCTGTCTGTCTGTGTCTGTCTGTCTGTCTGTCTGTCTGTCTGTCTGTCTGTATGTGTCTGTCTGTCTGTCTGTCTGTCTGTGTCTGTCTGTCTGTCTGTCTGTCTGTGTCTGTCTGTCTGTCTGTCTGTCTGTCTGTCTGTCTGTCTGTCTGTCTGTCTGTCTGTGTCTGTCTGTCTGTCTGTCTGTCTGTCTGTCTGTCTGTGTCTGTCTGTGTCTGTCTGTCTGTCTGTACTCACCTAGTTGTACTCACCTAGTTGTGCTTGCGAGGGTTGAGCTCTGGCTCTTTGGTCCCGCCTCTCAACCGTTAATCAACAGGTGTACAGTTTCCTGAGCCTAATGGGCTCTATCATATCTACACTTGAAACTGTGTATGGAGTCAGCCTCCACCACATCGCTTCCTAATGCATTCCATTTGTCAACCACTCTGACACTAAAAAAGTTCTTTCTAATATCTCTGTGGCTCATTTGGGCACTC
>WNGS01120141.1:44592-64536 GCA_020271785.1 Procambarus virginalis
GAGGGGGGTGCAGGTGGGGTATGCAGGTGCGTGTGCTGCCTTGACAACGTTTTGCTACTGCTGAACGTATCTTGAATGTAGCATTAAACGTGACTGCTGAAGGGAAGAGCAGGCTCAATCTCTCTTGAAAGAGATTATCGTCACAGTACAATGACCTTAGTGTACAATGACCTTAGTGTACAATGTCCTTGTGTACAATGTCCTGAATTTCGACACTAATGTTGACATAATGTATATAATGGCTTATATAGCATCGTCAAAGCTTCCCCAGTGTTAATCAGCTTCTCATATGCAGCTGCTGATAACGTGACTCTCATATGATAGATGATCTACTCTCAACCATGACTTTCTTATCCAATTAAAGGATGAGCCTTCCCCCTTCATTGTCTTAATGCCTTATTGCCTTCTACTCAAACTACCTTACACCTTACCGGATTGAAGTCGATTAACCACTTTCGGATCATTCCTGCGATGACAGCCTCCTGGGATGACAGCCCCTGGGATGACAGCCTCCTGGGATGACAGCCTCCTGGGATGACAGCCTCCTGGGATCAGAGCCTTCTGGGATCAGAGCCTCCTGGGACGACAGCCTCCTGGGATGACAGCCTCCTGGGACGACAGCATCCTGGGATGACAACCTCCTGGGATGACAGCCTCCTGGGATGACAGCCTCCTGGGATGACAGCCTCCTGGGATGACAATCTCCTGGGATGACAGCCTCCTGGGATGACAGCCTCCTGGGATGACAGCCTCCTGGGACGACAGCCTTCTGGGATGACAACCTCCTGGGATGACAGCCTCCTGGGATGACAGCCTCCTGGGATGACAGCCTTCTAGGACGACAGCCTTCTGGGATGACAGCCTTCTGGGATGACAGCCTTCTGGGATGACAGCCTTCTGGGATGACAACCTCCTGGGATGACAGCCTTCTGGGATGACAGCCTCCTGTGATGACAGCCTCCTGGGATGACAACCTCCTGGGATGACAGCCTTCTGGGACGACAGCCTTCTGGGATGACAGCCTCCTGGGATGACAGCCACCTGGGATGACAGCCACCTGGGATGACAGCCTTCTGGGATGACAGCCTTCTGGGATGACAGCCTTCTGGGATGACAGCCTCCTGGGATGACAGCCACCTGGGATGACAGCCTCCTGGGATGACAGCCTCCTGGGATGACAGCCTCCTGGGATGACAGCCTCCTGAGATGACAGCCTCCTATGATGACAGCCTCCTGGGATGACAGCCTCCTGGGATGACAACCTCCTGGGATGACAGCCTCCTGGGATGACAGCCTCCTGGGATGACAACCTCCTGGGATGACAGCCTCCTGGGATGACAGCCTCCTGTGATGACAACCTCCTGGGATGACAACCTCCTGGGATGACAGCCTCCTGGGTAGACAGCCTCCTGGGATGAGAGCCTCCTGGGATGACAGCCTCCTGGGATGACAGTCTCCTGGGATGACTACATAGTTGGATGACAGCCTAGTGGGATGACAGCCTAGTGAGATGACAGCCTAGTGGGATGACAGCCTAGTGGGATGACAACATCCTGGGATGAGAGAGAGAGAGAGAGAGAGAGAGAGACAGAGAGAGAGAGAGAGAGAGAGAGGAGAGAGAGAGAGAGAGAGAGGAGAGAGAGAGAGAGAGAGAGAGAGAGAGAGAGAGAGAGAGAGAAGAGAAGAGAGAGAGAGAGAGAGAGACAGAGAGAGAGAGAGAGACAAGAGAGAGAGAGAGAGACAGAGACAGATATATCAACCTATCAGATCCCTTAAACAAGAGCAAGAGCATAACTTCCAATATCGGATTAAGATTGTGCCCCCGCCCCCCAGCCAGGCCTGGGGCTCCGCCCCCCATTAAAGGAGAACAACCCCATGCACCTCACCACCCAACAACTACCATGTCTGCAAGAATAAAAAGTCGCCAAAACCTCAAAGCCTAACCTCGGACATTCTCCTGTACACAGAGCGGCACAAACGGCTCTGTCAAGTCCGGGTCATTCTGGGGGTCGTTGGCAGTCCTCAAGAAGCACCAGACTTTTCCTTCATGGAAAAAAAAGAGTATCGGAAATTCCTGTGAATTCTATCCTCTCACAAAATGTGCTCAGAACGACGAGGTGAATACAAGCTCTGAGGTCTTCTTTAGTGCACAGTGAGGGGGCGGTCCTCCAGTGGTAGCCTGGTCCTCCAGTGGTAGCCTGGTCCTTCAGTGGTAGCCTGGTCCTTCAGTGGTAGCCTGGTCCTCCAGTGGTAGCCTGGTCCTACAGTGGTAGCCTGGTCCTCCAGTGGTAGCCTGGTCCTTCAGTGGTAGCCTGGTCCTTCAGTGGAAGCCTGGTCCTCCAGGGTAGCCTGGTCCTTCAGTGGTAGCCTGGTCCTTCAGTGGTAGCCTGGTCCTTCAGTGGTAGCCTGGTCCTTCAGTGGTAGCCTGGTCCTCCAGTGGTAGCCTGGTCCTTCAGTGGTAGCCTGCTCCTTCAGTGGTAGCCTGGTCCTTCAGTGGTAGCCTGCTCCTTCAGTGGTAGCCTGGTCCTCCAGTGGTAGCCTGGTCCTTCAATGGTAGCCTGCTCCTTCAGTGGTAGCCTGGTCCTTCAATAGTAGAATGCTCCTTCAGTGCTAGCCTGCTCCTTCAGTGGTAGCCTGCTCCTTCAGTGGTAGCCTGGTCCTTCAGTGGTAGCCTGCTCCTTCAGTGGTAGTCTGGTCCTTCTGTGGTAGCCTGCTCCTTCAGTGGTAGCCTGCTCCCATATTGGTAGCCTGCTCCTTCAATGGTAGCCTGCTCCTTCAATGGTAGCCTGCTCCTTCAGTGGTAGCCTGCTCCTTCAGTGGTAGCTTGCTCCCTCAGTGGTAGCCTGTTCCTTCAGTGGTAGCCTGCTCCTTCAGCGGTAGCCTGCTCCCTCAGTGGTAGCCTGATCCTTCAGTGGTAGCCTGAACATTCAGTGGTAGCCTGATCCTTCAGTGGTAGCCTGCTCCTTCAGTGGCAGCCTGCTCCTTCAGTGGTAGCCTGTTCCCTCAGTGGTAGCCTGCTCCCTCAGTGGTAGCCTGCTCCTTGATTGGTAGCCTACTCCTTCAGTGGTAGCCTCGTTCTTCAGTGGCAGCCTGCTCCTTCAATTTTAGCTTGCTACTTCAGTGGTTGCCTGTTCCTTCAGTGGTAGCCTGCTGCTTAAATGGTAGCTTGCTCCTTCAGTGGAAGACTGCTCCTTCAGTGGTAGACTGCTCCTTCAGTGGTATACTGCTCCTTCAGCAGTAGCTTGTTCCATCAGAGGTAGCCTGCTCCTTCAGTGGTAGCTTGCTCCTTCAGTGGTAGCCTGTTCTTTCAGTGGTAGCCTGCTCCTTCAGTGGTAGCCTGCTCCTTCAGTGGTAGCCTGCTCCTTCAGTGGTAACCTGCTCCTTCATTGGTAGCCTGCTCCTTCAGTGGTAGCCTGGTCCTTCAGTGGTAGCCTGCTCCTTCAGTGGTAGTCTGGTCCTTCTGTGGTAGCCTGCTCCTTCAGTGGTAGCCTGCTCCCATATTGGTAGCCTTCTCCTTCAATGGTAGCCTGCTCCTTCAATGGTAGCCTGCTCCTTCAGTGGTAGCCTGCTCCTTCAGTGGTAGCTTGCTCCCTCAGTGGTAGCCTGTTCCTTCAGTGGTAGCCTGCTCCTTCAGCGGTAGCCTGCTCCCTCAGTGGTAGCCTGATCCTTCAGTGGTAGCCTGAACATTCAGTGGTAGCCTGATCCTTCAGTGGTAGCCTGCTCCTTCAGTGGCAGCCTGCTCCTTCAGTGGTAGCCTGTTCCCTCAGTGGTAGCCTGCTCCCTCAGTGGTAGCCTGCTCCTTGATTGGTAGCCTACTCCTTCAGTGGTAGCCTCGTTCTTCAGTGGCAGCCTGCTCCTTCAATTTTAGCTTGCTACTTCAGTGGTTGCCTGTTCCTTCAGTGGTAGCCTGCTGCTTAAATGGTAGCTTGCTCCTTCAGTGGAAGACTGCTCCTTCAGTGGTAGACTGCTCCTTCAGTGGTATACTGCTCCTTCAGCAGTAGCTTGTTCCATCAGAGGTAGCCTGCTCCTTCAGTGGTAGCTTGCTCCTTCAGTGGTAGCCTGTTCTTTCAGTGGTAGCCTGCTCCTTCAGTGGTAGCCTGCTCCTTCAGTGGTAGCCTGCTCCTTCAGTGGTAACCTGCTCCTTCATTGGTAGCCTGCTCCTTCAGTGGTAACCTGCTCCTTCAGTGGTAGCTTGCTCCTTCAGAGGCAGCCTGCTCCTTCAGTGGTAGCCTGCTCTTTCATTGGCAGCCTGCTCCTTCAGTGGCAGCCTGCTCCTTCAGTGGCAGCCTGCTCCTTCAGTGGCAGCCTGCTCTTTCATTGGTAGCCTGCTCCTTCAGTGGTAGCCTGCTCCTTCAGTGGTACCCTGCTCCTTCAGTGGTAGCCAGCTCCTTCAGTGGTAGCTTGCTCCTTCAGTGGCAGCCTGCTCCTTCAGTGGCAGCCTGCTCCTTCAGTGGCAGCCTGCTCTTTCATTGGTAGCCTGCTCCGTCAGTGGTAGCCTGATCCTTCAGTGGTAGCCTGCGCCTTCAGTGGTAGCCTGCTCCTTCAGTGGTAGCTTGCTCCTTCAGTGGCAGCCTGCTCCTTCAGTGGTAGCCTGCTCTTTCATTGGTAGCATGCTCCTTCAGTGGTAGCCTGCTCTTTCATTGGTAGCATGCTCCTTCATTGGTAGCATGCTCCTTCAGTGGTAGACTGCACCTTCATTGGTAGTAGCCTGCTCCTTCAGTGGCAGCCTGCTCCTTCAGTTGTAGCTTGCTCTTTCATTGGTAGCCTGCTCCTTCAGTGGTAGCCTGCTCCTTCAGTGGTAGACTGCTGCTTCAGTGGTAGCCTGCACCTTCATTGGTAGTAGCCTGCTCCTTCAGTGGCAGCCTGCTCCTTCAGTTGTAGCTTGCTCTTTCATTGGTAGCCTGCTACTTCAGTGGTTGCCTGCTTCTTCAGTGGTAGCCTGCTCCTTCAGTGGTAGCCTGCTCTTTCATTGGTAGCATGCTCCTTCAGTGGTAGCCTGCTCTTTCATTGGTAGCATGCTCCTTCATTGGTAGCATGCTCCTTCAGTGGTAGACTGCACCTTCATTGGTAGTAGCCTGCTCCTTCAGTGGCAGCCTGCTCCTTCAGTTGTAGCTTGCTCTTTCATGGTAGCCTGCTACTTCAGTGGTTGCCTGCTTCTTCAGTGGTAGCCTGCTGCTTCAGTGGTAGCCTGCTCCTTCAGTGGTATGTTGCTCCTTCAGTGGTATGTTGCTTCTTCAGTGGTAGACTGCTCCTTCAGTGGTAGCCTGCTCCTTCAGTGGTAGACTGCTGCTTCAGTGGTTGACTGCTGCTTCAGTGGTAACCTGCTCCTTCAGTGGTAGCCTGCTCCTTCAGTGGTAGCCTGCTCCTTCAGTGGTAGACTGCTGTTTCAGTGGTAGCCTGCACCTTCATTGGTAGTAGCCTGCTCCTTCAGTGGTAGCCTGCTACTTCAGTGGTTGCCTGCTCCTTCAGTGGTATGTTGCTCCTTCAGTGGTAGACTGATCCTTCAGTGGTAGCTTGCTCCTTCAGTGGTAGCCTGCTCCTTCAGTGGTAGCCTGCTCCTTCAGTGGTATGTTGCTGCTTCAGTGGTATGTTGCTCCTTCAGCGGCAGCCTGATCCTTCAGTGGTAGCCTGCTCCTTCAGTGGTAGCCTGCTCCTTCAGTGGTAGCCTGCTCCTTCAGTGGTAGACTGCTGCTTCAGCGGCAGCCTGCTCCTTCAGTGGTAAGTTGCTCCTTCAGTGGTAGCCTGCTCCTTCAGTGGTAGCCTGCTCCTTCAGTGGTAGCCTGCTCCTTCAGTGGTAGACTGCTGCTTCAGCGGCAGCCTGCTCCTTCAGTGGTAGCTTGCTCCTTCAGCGGTAGCCTGCTCCTTCAGTGGTAGCCTGCTCCCTCAATGGTAGCCTGCTCCTTCATAGGTAGTAGCCTGCTCCTTCAGTGGTAGCCTGCTCCTTCAGTGGTAGCCTGCTCCTTCAGTGGTAGCCTGCTCCTTCAGTGGTAGCCTGCTCCTTCAGTGGTAGCCTGCTCCTTCAGTGGTATGTTGCTCTTCAGTGGTAGACTGCTGCTTCAGTGGTAACCTGCTCCTTCAGTGGTAGCCTGCTCCTTCAGTGGTAGACTGCTGCTTCAGTGGTAACCTGCTCCTTCAGCGGTAGCCTGCTCCTTCAGTGGTAGCCTGCTCCCTTAGTGGTAGCCTGCTCCTTCAGTGGTAGCTTGCTCCCTCAGTGGTAGCCTGTTCCTTCAGTGGTAGCCTGCTCCTTCAGCGGTAGCCTGCTCCCTCAGTGGTAGCCTGATCCTTCAGTGGTAGCCTGAACATTCAGTGGTAGCCTGCTCCTTCAGTGGTAGCCTGATCCTTCAGTGGTAGCCTGCTCCTTCAGTGGCAGCCTGCTCCTTCAGTGGTAGCCTGTTCCCTCAGTGGTAGCCTGCTCCCTCAGTGGTAACCTGCTCCTTCAGTGGTAGCCTCGTTCTTCAGTGGCAGCCTGCTCCTTCAATTTTAGCCTGCTCCTTCAGTGGTAGCTTGCTCCTTCAGTGGTAGCCTGCTCCTTCAGTGGTAGCCTGCTCCTTCAGTGGTAGACTGCTGCTTCAGTGGTATGTTGCTCCTTCAGTGGTAGACTGCTGCTTCAGTGGTAGCCTGCTCCTTCAGTGGTAGCCTGCTCCTTCAGTGGTAGACTGCTGCTTCAGTGGTAGCTTGCTCCTTCAGTGGTAGACTGCTGCTTCAGTGGTAGCCTGCTCCTTCAGTGGTAGCCTGCTCCTTCAGTGGTAGCTTGCTCCTTCAGCGGCAGCCTGATCCTTCAGTGGTAGCCTGCTCCTTCAGTGGTAGCCTGCTCCTTCAGCGGCAGCCTGATCCTTCAGTGGTAGCTTGCTCCTTCAGCGGCAGCCTGATCCTTCAGTGGTAGCTTGCTCCTTCAGCGGCAGCCTGCTCCTTCAGTGGTAGCTTGCTCCTTCAGCGGCAGCCTGCTCCTTCAGTGGTAGCCTGCTCCTTCAGTGGTAGCCTGCTCCTTCAGTGGTAGCCTGCTCCTTCAGCGGCAGCCTGCTCCTTCAGTGGCAGCCTGATCCTTCAGTGGTTGCTTGCTCCTTCAGTGGTAGCCTGCTCCTTCAGCGGCAGCCTGCTTCTTCAGTGGCAGCCTGATCCTTCAGTGGTTGCTTGCTCCTTCAGTGGTAGTATGCTCCTTCAGCGGCAGCCTGCTCCTTCAGTGGCAGCCTGATCCTTCAGTGGTTGCTTGCTCCTTCAGTGGCAGCCTGGTCCTTCAGTGGTTGCTTGCTCCTTCAGTGGTAGCCTGCTCCTTCAGTGGTAGTTTGCTCCTTCAGTGGTAGCCTGCTCCTTCAGTTGTAGCCTGCTCCTTCAGTGGTAGCCTGCTCCTTCAGTGGTAGCCTGCTCCTTCAGTGGTAGTTTGCTCCTTCAGTGGCAGCTTGCTCCTTCAGTGGTAGCCTGCTCCTTCAGTGGCAGCCTGCTCCTTCAGTGGAAGCCTGCTCCTTCAGTGGTAGTTTGCTCCTTCAGTGGCAGCTTGCTCCTTCAGTGGTAGCCTGCTCCTTCAGTGGAAGCTTGCTCCTTCAGTGGTAGCCTGCTCCTTCAGTGGTTGCTTGATCCTTCAGTGGTAGCCTGCTCCTTCAGTGGTAGCCTGCTCCTTCAGTGGTTGCTTGCTCCTTCAGTGGTAGCTTGCTCCTTCAGTGGTAGCCTGCTCCTTCAGTGGTAGCTTGCTCCTTCAGTGGTAGCCTGCTCCTTCAGTGGTTGCTTGCTCCTTCAGTGGTAGCCTGCTCATTCAGTGGTTGCTTGCTCCTTCAGTGGCAGCCTGCTCCTTCAGTGGGTTGCTCCTTCTTGCTCCTTCAGTGGTTGCTTGCTCCTTCAGTGGTTGCTTGCTCCTTCAGTGGTTGCTTGCTCCTTCAGTGGTTGCTTGCTCCTTCAGTGGCAGCCTGCTCCTTCAGTGGTTGCTTGCTCCTTCAGTGGTTGCTTGCTCCTTCAGTGGTTGCTTGCTCCTTCAGTGGTAGACTGCTGCTTCAGTGGTAGCTTGCTCCTTCAGTGGTAGCCTGCTCCTTCAGTGGTTGCTTGCTCCTTCAGTGGCAGCTTGCTCCTTCAGTGGTTGCTTGCTCCTTCAGTGGTAGCCTGCTCCTTCAGTGGTAGCCTGCTCCTTCAGTGGTAGCTTGCTCCTTCAGTGGTAGCCTGCTCCTTCAGTGGTTGCTTGCTCCTTCAGTGGTAGACTGCTGCTTCAGTGGTAGCTTGCTCCTTCAGTGGCAGCCTGCTCCTTCAGTGGTTGCTTGCTCCTTCAGTGGCAGCTTGCTCCTTCAGTGGCCGCTTGCTCCTTCAGTGGTAGCCTGCTCCTTCAGTGGCAGCTTGCTCCTTCAGTGGTAGACTGCTCCTTCAGTGGTAGCTTGCTCCTTCAGTGGTAGCCTGCTCCTTCAGTGGTTGCTTGCTCCTTCAGTGGTAGACTGCTGCTTCAGTGGTAGCTTGCTCCTTCAGTGGCAGCCTGCTCCTTCAGTGGTTGCTTGCTCCTTCAGTGGCAGCTTGCTCCTTCAGTGGTAACCTGATCCTTCAGTGGTAGCCTGCTCCTTCAGTGGCAGCTTGCTCCTTCAGTGGTAGCATGCTCCTTCAGTGGTAGCTTGCTCCTTCAGTGGTAGCCTGCTCCTTCAGTGGCAGCTTGCTCCTTCAGTGGTAGCTTGCTCCTTCAGTGGTAGCCTGCTCCTTCAGTGGCAGCTTGCTCCTTCAGTGGTAGCTTGCGCCTTCAGTGGCAGCTTGCTCCTTCAGTGGTAGCTTGCTCCTTCAGTGGTAGCTTGCTCCTTCAGTGGTAGCCTGCTCCTTCAGTGGTAGCTTGCTCCTTCAGTGGTAGCCTGCTCCTTCAGTGGTAGCCTGCTCCTTCAGTGGCAGCTTGCTCCTTCAGTGGTAGCTTGCGCCTTCAATGGCAGCTTGCTCCTTCAGTGGTAGCTTGCTCCTTCAGTGGTAGCTTGCTCCTTCAGTGGCAGCCTGCTCCTTCAGTGGTTGCTTGCTCCTTCAGTGGTTGCTTGCTCCTTCAGTGGTTGCTTGCTCCTTCAGTGGTTGCTTGCTCCTTCAGTGGTTGCTTGCTCCTTCAGTGGCAGCCTGCTCCTTCAGTGGTTGCTTGCTCCTTCAGTGGTTGCTTGCTCCTTCAGTGGTTGCTTGCTCCTTCAGTGGTAGACTGCTGCTTCAGTGGTAGCTTGCTCCTTCAGTGGTAGCCTGCTCCTTCAGTGGTTGCTTGCTCCTTCAGTGGCAGCTTGCTCCTTCAGTGGTTGCTTGCTCCTTCAGTGGTAGCCTGCTCCTTCAGTGGTAGCCTGCTCCTTCAGTGGTAGCTTGCTCCTTCAGTGGTAGCCTGCTCCTTCAGTGGTTGCTTGCTCCTTCAGTGGTAGACTGCTGCTTCAGTGGTAGCTTGCTCCTTCAGTGGCAGCCTGCTCCTTCAGTGGTTGCTTGCTCCTTCAGTGGCAGCTTGCTCCTTCAGTGGCCGCTTGCTCCTTCAGTGGTAGCCTGCTCCTTCAGTGGCAGCTTGCTCCTTCAGTGGTAGACTGCTCCTTCAGTGGTAGCTTGCTCCTTCAGTGGTAGCCTGCTCCTTCAGTGGTTGCTTGCTCCTTCAGTGGTAGACTGCTGCTTCAGTGGTAGCTTGCTCCTTCAGTGGCAGCCTGCTCCTTCAGTGGTTGCTTGCTCCTTCAGTGGCAGCTTGCTCCTTCAGTGGTAACCTGATCCTTCAGTGGTAGCCTGCTCCTTCAGTGGCAGCTTGCTCCTTCAGTGGTAGCCTGCTCCTTCAGTGGTAGCTTGCTCCTTCAGTGGTAGCCTGCTCCTTCAGTGGCAGCTTGCTCCTTCAGTGGTAGCTTGCTCCTTCAGTGGTAGCCTGCTCCTTCAGTGGCAGCTTGCTCCTTCAGTGGTAGCTTGCGCCTTCAGTGGCAGCTTGCTCCTTCAGTGGTAGCTTGCTCCTTCAGTGGTAGCTTGCTCCTTCAGTGGTAGCCTGCTCCTTCAGTGGTAGCTTGCTCCTTCAGTGGTAGCCTGCTCCTTCAGTGATAGCCTGCTCCTTCAGTGGCAGCTTGCTCCTTCAGTGGTAGCTAGCGCCTTCAATGGCAGCTTGCTCCTTCAGTGGTAGCTTGCTCCTTCAGTGGTAGCTTGCTCCTTCAGTGGTAGCCTGCTCCTTCAGTGGTAGCTTGCTCCTTCAGTGGTAGCCTGCTCCTTCAGTGGCAGCTTGCTCCTTCAGTGGTTGCTTGATCCTTCAGTGGTAGCCTGCTCCTTCAGTGGTAGCCTGCTCCTTCAGTGGTTGCTTGCTCCTTCAGTGGTAGCTTGCTCCTTCAGTGGTAGCCTGCTCCTTCAGTGGTAGCTTGCTCCTTCAGTGGTAGCCTGCTCCTTCAGTGGTTGCTTGCTCCTTCAGTGGTAGCCTGCTCATTCAGTGGTTGCTTGCTCCTTCATTGGTAGCCTGCTCCTTCAGTGGTAGCTGCTCCTTCATTGGTAGTAGCCTGCTCCTTCAGTGGCACCTGCTCCTTCAGTGTAGCTTGCTCTTTCATTGGTAGCCTGCTACTTCAGTGGTAGCCTGCTTCTTCAGTGGTAGCCTGCTGCTTCAGTGGTAGCCTGCTCCTTCAGTGGTATGTTGCTCCTTCAGTGGTATGTTGCTTCTTCAGTGGTAGCCTGCTCCTTCAGTGGTAGCCTGCTCCTTCAGTGGTAGCTGCGCTTCAGTGGTTGACTGCTGCCTTCAGTGGTAACCTGCTCCTTCAGTGGTAGCCTGCTCCTTCAGTGGTAGCCTGCTCCTTCAGTGGTAGACTGCTGTTTCAGTGGTNACTGCTGCTCTACCTGTAAGATGTACTCTGAGAAGGTAGCCCATTGGTCGGCAGCCAGCTAAGTTGATAGCAAGGGTATCAAAGGTTGTAAAAAAGACGTCAATCTCTGACTCTACGAACGGTGGCATTAACTTACTTGCATGGGAGTCATGAAACTTGGAGGAAGACTGGCTGTAGCTTGCTGGATTGAGCTTGGTGTGTAGCTTCCATCACGAGTTTCTTTTTGACGACATTCTATAGCATAGCCGCTTGCTGCTTGTCATGCTCGCGTTGCATCTCCAGGTGACATTGTTTTACTTCTAGCTGTACTCGCTCACTCTCAGCGAGCTCGATTGGAGTTTCATTGCCGTCAAGATCATGTTTATCTGAAATAGTGTATTGTTCGTGAGTGTCGGAGTCTATTATCCATTCATCTAAAGGTGATCTAAGAGTAGTTATGTATTTCATTCTTGTTGACTCCATGGGGAACATCTAGTTGATACTCGCGTGCAAGAGTTTGTAATTCGATCCTCTTGGCATGACTTAAGTTCCCTATTTCACCTGCTGATCTGAACGGAAAGCTTGGAGATGAAACATGGTGAAAATTTAGCAAATAAATGTGACACGAATATACTGTGTGATATGGGTGAATGTCAGAAACAGGACAACGTGGCAACTGGTACCTATCCCGTGGAATTGTTAACAATTAATGTTAATTCAAGATGGTAAATGATTAATAAATCAAGATCGCGGAAATCTTGTACCCGGTACTCACTGTGGGAGAATACGGGCAAGAAATCCTACTATTAGTGAAACTGAGTTTCTAAAACAAATGAAACATTTAATTGTTCCAAGAGTGAGTTAGGTAGTCCAAGAATGTAGGCATACCTTGCCGATCTCTATAGACATAAAGCAGTTTTTCCCCACTGAAATGAATATGATACTTACAGAATTAGCGAACTTTGTGCTCTGAAAAAAGAAAGCTAATTCCCTACCTATAAATATCATAATTTCTGACCGCGTGTAGGGTGCGAATGTCACTGGTGACGAGAACTATTGCCGAGGTCCCAACTCGTCAATAAGAGTCCGTGCTAGAGAACTATGGCCTCTTTATCCTCCTAGAGTCGGATCGCAGAAATTAGGATTAGGTCTATTGACCCGGAGACAGACCACAGTACCAGGTACCTATATGATGATCTGCCGATAATATGAGAAATATCCTAGGAACAAAAGTGGTAAACACGGTAATAACACGGAGGGTGAGACGACCAATTAAGAGTATGACTGAGGCCTACAGTCACCACGTAATCCAAAGTTGTCCCACACTCACCATATGCAACTCCCGGAATGCACAATACACACAACACCATATGAATAAGAAAATTGATTATTGAAAATAGTGAAAAGCAAGGGTATTAAAGCCAAGTACTTACCACAAATTACCAGTACCTGAGTGAAGCTCCTAGGACAGGCCCCCCAGTATATGTGATGGTAAAGTATGTGAGTATGGATGTTTGGCAGTCCTCCAATGGCAGGTGTCAAAGCCTGATCACATAGCAAAAAAAAAGAGACTGCTTGCCTGATCGTCTGTGGTAAGGTAGGGGAAGACACACAAAACAAAGTATAAACAATGAAATTTAATTGCTCTAGAAAACAAATTAAATAAAGACAATACCTGGCGAGGCACAGTGCAAAAATAACAAGTGAAAAACATATAACATAAAAATGATTAAGTGACTGGTTACGTTAACAGAAGACAAAGATTAATATAAGTGGTGCTGAGAATATAGTGCAAGCTAAGAACCTCTACTTGATACACGATGTATATCAGTTAGGTGTTCACAGCTACGAGCACGAGAATATTCTGAGGAAGGTCTCTTGGTACGACCTAGACGTCAACTTGGCTGATGGCGCGCGTGGTGCGAGTGCAGGTGGGCTGATGGCGACATCAACCAATCAGGATGCACGCAGGTGAAGACTGGTAGTTAGCTTGTTGAAGTGTCGCGCTGAGCTGGTGAGGAGTGAGGGGGGTGCAGGTGGGGGTATGCAGGTGCGTGTGCTGCCTTGACAAACGTTTTGCTACTGCTGAACGTATCTTGAATGTAGCATTAAACGTGACTGCTGAAGGGAAGAGCAGCTCAATCTCTCTTGAAAGAGATTATCGTCACAGTTACAATGACCTTAGTGTACAATGACCTTAGTGTACAATGTCCTTAGTGTACAATGTCCTGAATTTCGACACTAATGTTGACATAATGTATATAATGGCATTATATAGCATCGTCAAAGCTTCCCCAGTGTTAATCAGCTTCTCATATGCAGCTGCTGATAACGTGACTCTCATATGATAGATGATCTACTCTCAAACATGACTTCTATCCAATTAAAGGATGAGCCTTCCCCCTTCATTGTCTTAATGCCTTATTGCCTTCTACTCAAACTACCTTACACCTTACCGGATTGAAGTCGATTAACCAACTTTCGGATCATTCCTGCGATGACAGCCTCCTGGGAGACAGCCTCCTGGGATGACAGCCTCCTGGATGACAGCCTCCTGGGATGACAGCCTCCTGGGATCAGAGCCTTCTGGGATCAGAGCCTCCTGGGACGACAGCCTCCTGGGATGACAGCCTCCTGGGACGACAGCATCCTGGGATGACAACCTCCTGGGATGACAGCCTCCTGGGATGACAGCCTCCTGGATACAGCATCCTGGGATGACAATCTCCTGGGATGACAGCCTCCTGGGATGACAGCCTCCTGGGATGACAGCCTCCTGGGACGACAGCCTTCTGGGATGACAACCTCCTGGGATGACAGCCTCCTGGGATGACAGCCTCCTGGGATGACAGCCTTCTAGGACGACAGCCTTCTGGGATGACAGCCTTCTGGATGACAGCCTTCTGATGACAGCCTTCTGGGATGACAACCTCCTGGGATGACAGCCTTCTGGGATGACAGCCTCCTGTGATGACAGCCTCCTGGGATGACAACCTCCTGGGATGACAGCCCTTCTGGGACGACAGCCTTCTGGATGACAGCCTCCGGGATGACAGCCACCTGGGATGACAGCCACCTGGGATGACAGCCTTCTGGGATGACAGCCTTCTGGGATGACAGCCTTCTGGGATGACAGCCTCCTGGGATGACAGCCACCTGGGATGACAGCCTCCTGTGATGACAGCCTCCTGGGATGACAGCCTCCTGGGATGACAGCCTCCTGAGATGACAGCCTCCTATGATGACAGCCTCCTGGGATGACAGCCTACTGGGATGACAACCTCCTGGGATGACAGCCTCCTGGGATGACAGCCTCCTGGGTGATGACAACCTCCTGGGATGACAGCCTCCTGGGATGACAGCCTCCTGTGATGCCAACCTCCTGGGATGACAACCTCCTGGGATGACAGCCTCCTGGGTAGACAGCCTCCTGGGATGAGAGCCTCCTGGGATGACAGCCTCCTGGGATGACAGTCTCCTGGATGACTACATAGTTGGATGACAGCCTAGTGGGATGACAGCCTAGTGAGATGACAGCCTAGTGGGATGACAGCCTAGTGGGATGACAACATCCTGGGATGAGAGAGAGAGGAGAAGAGAGAGAGAGACAGAGAGAGAGAGAAGAGAGAGAGAGAGAGAGAGAGAGAGTAGAGAGAGAGAGAGAGAGAGAGAGAGAGAGAGAGAGACAGAGAGAGAGAGAGAGACAGAGAGAGAGAGAGAGACAGAGAGAGAAGAGAGAGAGACAGAGAGAGAGAGAGAGACAGAGACAGATATATCAACCTATCAGATCCCTTAAACAAGAGCAAGAGCTAACTTCCAATATCGATTAAGATTGTGCCCCCGCCCCCCAGCCAGGCCTGGGGCTCCGCCCCCATTAAAGGAGAACACCCCCATGCACCTCACCACCCAACAACTACCATGTCTGCAAGAATAAAAAGTCGCCAAACCTCAAAGCCTAACCTCGGACATTCTCCTGTACACAGAGCGGCACAAACGGCTCTGTCAAGTCCGGGTCATTCTGGGGGTCGTTGGCAGTCCTCAAGAAGCACCAGACTTTTCCTTCATGGAAAAAAAAGAGTATCGGAAATTCCTGTGAATTCTATCCTCTCACAAAATGTGCTCAGAACGACGAGGTGATACAAGCTCTGAGGTCTTCTTTAGTGCACAGTGAGGGGGCGGTCCTCCAGTGGTAGCCTGGTCCTCCAGTGGTAGCCTGGTCCTTCAGTGGTAGCCTGGTCCTTCAGTGGTAGCCTGGTCCTCCAGTGGTAGCCTGGTCCTACAGTGGTAGCCTGGTCCTCCAGTGGTAGCCTGGTCCTTCAGTGGTAGCCTGGTCCTTCAGTGGAAGCCTGGTCCTCCAGGGTAGCCTGGTCCTTCAGTAGCCCTGGTCCTTCAGTGGTAGCCTGGTCCTTCAGTGGTAGCCTGGTCCTTCAGTGGTAGCCTGGTCCTCCAGTGGTAGCCTGGTCCTTCAGTGGTAGCCTGCTCCTTCAGTGGTAGCCTGGTCCTTCAGTGGTAGCCTGCTCCTTCAGTGGTAGCCTGGTCCTCCATGGTAGCCTGGTCCTTCAATGGTAGCCTGCTCCTTCAGTGGTAGCCTGGTCCTTCAATAGTAGAATGCTCCTCAGTGCTAGCCTGCTCCTCAGTGGTAGCCTGCTCCTTCAGTGGTAGCCTGGTCCTTCAGTGGTAGCCTGCTCCTTCAGTGGTAGTCTGGTCCTTCTGTGGTAGCCTGCTCCTTCAGTGTAGCCTGCTCCCATATTGGTAGCCTGCTCCTTCAATGGTAGCCTGCTCCTTCAATGGTAGCCTGCTCCTTCAGTGGTAGCCTGCTCCTTCAGTGGTAGCTTGCTCCCTCAGTGGTAGCCTGTTCCTTCAGTGGTAGCCTGCTCCTTCAGCGGTAGCCTGCTCCCTCAGTGGTAGCCTGATCCTTCAGTGGTAGCCTGAACATTCAGTGGTAGCCTGATCCTTCAGTGGTAGCCTGCTCCTTCAGTGGCAGCCTGCTCCTTCAGTGGTAGCCTGTTCCCTCAGTGGTAGCCTGCTCCCTCAGTGGTAGCCTGCTCCTTGATTGGTAGCCTACTCCTTCAGTGGTAGCCTCGTTCTTCAGTGGCAGCCTGCTCCTTCAATTTTAGCTTGCTACTTCAGTGGTTGCCTGTTCCTTCAGTGGTAGCCTGCTGCTTAAATGGTAGCTTGCTCCTTCAGTGGAAGACTGCTCCTTCAGTGGTAGACTGCTCCTTCAGTGGTATACTGCTCCTTCAGCAGTAGCTTGTTCCATCAGAGGTAGCCTGCTCCTTCAGTGGTAGCTTGCTCCTTCAGTGGTAGCCTGTTCTTTCAGTGGTAGCCTGCTCCTTCAGTGGTAGCCTGCTCCTTCAGTGTAGCCTGCTCCTTCAGTGGTAACCTGCTCCTTCATTGGTAGCCTGCTCCTTCAGTGGTAGCCTGGTCCTTCAGTGGTAGCCTGCTCCTTCAGTGGTAGTCTGGTCCTTCTGTGGTAGCCTGCTCCTTCAGTGGTAGCCTGCTCCCATATTGGTAGCCTCTCCTTCAATGGTAGCCTGCTCCTTCAATGGTAGCCTGTCCCTTCAGTGGTAGCCTGCTCCTTCAGTGGTAGCTTGCTCCCTCAGTGGTAGCCTGTTCCTTCAGTGGTAGCCTGCTCTTCAGCCTTCAGCGGTAGCCTCTCCCTCAGTGGTAGCCTGATCCTTCAGTGGTAGCCTGAACATTCAGTGGTAGCCTGATCCTTCAGTGGTAGCCTGCTCTTCAGTGGCAGCCTGCTCCTTCATGGTAGCCTGTTCCCTCAGTGGTAGCCTGCTCCCTCAGTGGTAGCCTGCTCCTTGATTGGTAGCCTACTCCTTCAGTGGTAGCCTCGTTCTTCAGTGGCAGCCTGCTCCTTCAATTTTAGCTTGCTACTTCAGTGGTTGCCTGTTCCTTCAGTGGTAGCCTGCTGCTTAAATGGTAGCTTGCTCCTTCAGTGGAAGACTGCTCCTTCAGTGGTAGACTGCTCCTTCAGTGGTATACTGCTCCTTCAGCAGTAGCTTGTTCCATCAGAGGTAGCCTGCTCCTTCAGTGGTAGCTTGCTCCTTCAGTGGTAGCCTGTTCTTTCAGTGGTAGCCTGCTCCTTCAGTGGTAGCCTGCTCCTTCAGTGGTAGCCTGCTCCTTCAGTGGTAACCTGTCTCTTCATTGGTAGCCTGCTCCTTCATGTAACCTGCTCCTTCAGTGGTAGCTTGCTCCAGAGGCAGCCTGCTCCTTCAGTGGTAGCCTGCTCTTTCATTGGCAGCCTGCTCCTTCAGTGGCAGCCTGCTCCTTCAGTGGCAGCCTGCTCCTTCAGTGGCAGCCTGCTCTTTCATTGGTAGCCTGCTCCTTCAGTGGTAGCCTGCTCCTTCAGTGGTACCCTGCTCCTTCAGTGGTAGCCAGCTCCTTCAGTGGTAGCTTGCTCCTTCAGTGGCAGCCTGCTCCTTCAGTGGCAGCCTGCTCCTTCAGTGGCAGCCTGCTCTTTCATTGGTAGCCTGCTCCGTCAGTGGTAGCCTGATCCTTCAGTGGTAGCCTGCGCCTTCAGTGGTAGCCTGCTCCTTCAGTGGTAGCTTGCTCCTTCAGTGGCAGCCTGCTCCTTCAGTGGTAGCCTGCTCTTCATTGGTAGCATGCTCCTTCAGTGGTAGCCTGCTCTTTCATTGGTAGCATGCTCTTCATTGGTAGCATGCTCCTTCAGTGGTAGACTGCACCTTCATTGGTAGTAGCCTGCTCCTTCAGTGGGCCTGCTCCTTCAGTTGTAGCTTGCTCTTTCATTGGTAGCCTGCTCCTTCAGTGGTAGCCTGCTCCTTCAGTGGTAGACTGCTGCTTCAGTGGTAGCCTGCACCTTCATTGGTAGTAGCCTGCTCCTTCAGTGGCAGCCTGCTCCTTCAGTTGTAGCTTGCTCTTTCATTGGTAGCCTGCTACTTCAGTGGTTGCCTGCTTCTTCAGTGGTAGCCTGCTCCTTCAGTGGTAGCCTGCTCTTTCATTGGTAGCTGCTCCTTCAGTGGTAGCCTGCTCTTTCATTGGTAGCATGCTCCTTCATTGGTAGCATGCTCCTTCAGTGGTAGACTGCACCTTCATTGGTAGTAGCCTGCTCCTTCAGTGGCAGCCTGCTCCTTCAGTTGTAGCTTGCTCTTTCATTGGTAGCCTGCTACTTCAGTGGTTGCCTGCTTCTTCAGTGGTAGCCTGCTGCTTCAGTGGTAGCCTGCTCCTTCAGTGGTATGTTGCTCCTTCAGTGGTATGTTGCTTCTTCAGTGGTAGACTGCTCCTTCAGTGGTAGCCTGCTCCTTCAGTGGTAGACTGCTGCTTCATCAGTGGTTGACTGCTGCTTCAGTGGTAACCTGCTCCTTCAGTGGTACCTGCTCCTTCAGTGTAGCCTGCTCCTTCAGTGGTAGACTGCTGTTTCAGTGGTAGCCTGCACCTTCATTGGTAGTAGCCTGCTCCTTCAGTGGTAGCCTGCTACTTCAGTGGTTGCCTGCTCCTTCAGTGGTATGTTGCTCCTTCAGTGGTAGACTGATCCTTCAGTGGTAGCTTGCTCCTCAGTGGTAGCCTGCTCCTTCAGTGGTAGCCTGCTCCTTCAGTGGTTGTTTGCTGCTTCAGTGGTATGTTGCTTGCCTTTCAGCGGCAGCCTGATCCTTCAGTGGTAGCCTGCTCCTTCAGTGGTAGCCTGCTCCTTCAGTGGTACCTGCTCCTTCAGTGGTAGACTGCTGCTTCAGCGGCAGCCTGCTCCTTCAGTGGTAAGTTGCTCCTTCAGTGGTAGCCTGCTCCTTCAGTGGTAGCCTGCTCCTTCAGTGGTAGCCTGCTCCTTCAGTGGTAGACTGCTGCTTCAGCGGCAGCCTGCTCCTTCAGTGGTAGCTTGCCCTTCAGCGGTAGCCTGCTCCTTCAGTGGTAGCCTGCTCCCTCAATGGTAGCCTGCTCCTTCATAGGTAGCCTGCTCCTTCAGTGGTAGCCTGCTCCTTCAGTGGTAGCCTGCTCCTTCAGTGGTAGCCTGCCTCCTTCAGTGGTAGCCTGCTCCTTCAGTGGTAGCCTGCTCCTTCAGTGGTATGTTGCTTCTTCAGTGGTAGACTGCTGCTTCAGTGGTAACCTGCTCCTTCAGTGGTAGCCTGCTCCTTCAGTGGTAGACTGCTGCTTCAGTGTAACCTGCTCCTTCAGCGGTAGCCTGCTCCTTCAGTGGTAGCCTGCTCCCTTAGTGGTAGCCTGCTCCTTCAGTGGTAGCTTGCTCCTCAGTGGTAGCCTGTTCCTTCAGTGGTAGCCTGCTCCTTCAGCGGTAGCCTGCTCCCTCAGTGGTAGCCTGATCCTTCAGTGGTAGCCTGAACATTCAGTGGTAGCCTGCTCCTTCAGTGGTAGCCTGACCTTCAGTGGTAGCCTGCTCCTTCAGTGGCAGCCTGCCTGCTCCTTCAGTGGTAGCCTGTTCCCTCAGTGGTAGCTGCTGCTCCCTCAGTGGTAACCTGCTCCTTCAGTGGTAGCCTCGTTCTTCAGTGGCACCTGCTCCTTCAATTTTAGCCTGCTCCTTCAGTGGTAGCTTGCTCCTTCAGTGGTAGCCTGCTCCTTCAGTGGTAGCCTGCTCCTTCAGTGGTAGACTGCTGCTTCAGTGGTATGTTGCTCCTTCAGTGGTAGACTGCTGCTTCAGTGGTAGCCTGCTCCTTCAGTGGTAGCCTGCTCCTTCAGTGGTAGACTGCTGCTTCAGTGGTAGCTTGCTCCTTCAGTGGTAGACTGCTGCTTCAGTGTAGCCTGCTCCTTCAGTGGTACCTGCTCCTTCAGTGGTAGCTTGCTCCTTCAGCGGCAGCCTGATCCTTCAGTGGTAGCCTGCTCCTTCAGTGGTAGCCTGCTCCTTCAGCGGCAGCCTGCTCCTTCAGAGTAGTAGCTTGCTCCTTCAGCGGCAGCCTGATCCTTCAGTGGTAGCTTGCTCCTTCAGCGGCAGCCTGCCTCCTTCAGTGGTAGCTTGCTCCTTCAGCGGCAGCCTGCTCCTACAGTGGTAGCCTGCTCCTTCAGTGGTAGCCTGCTCCTTCAGTGGTAGCCTGCTCCTTCAGCGGCAGCCTGCTCCTTCAGTGGCAGCCTGATCCTTCAGTGGTTGCTTGCTCCTTCAGTGGTAGCCTGCTCCTTCAGCGGCAGCCTGCTCCTGCAGTGGCAGCCTGATCCTTCAGTGGTTGCTTGCTCCTTCAGTGGTAGCCTGCTCCTTCAGCGGCAGCCTGCTCCTTCAGTGGCAGCCTGATCCTTCAGTGGTTGCTTGCTCTTC
>WNGS01120145.1:0-15063 GCA_020271785.1 Procambarus virginalis
CCTCCCAAGAGCACTAGAGCAAGTGAGGGGTCAATTTTACGTTTTTTCATCTAGACCCTGTTAACATGGGAATACACTGTGTCTATGCTTATGCCAACTTGCCTAAACACGCAAGAGAAGTTATTCAACTTTTAGACACTTTCCCACCAGGAGACTTGAACCCTAGCCAGCACAGAAGCCTTCCAGCAACTGGCATAACAGATAACGCCTTAACCCACTACACCATGCTCAGACCCATAAAAGAGATGGTATTTCGGGGCATTTCAACACCTCAACCACCACCTCCCAAGAGCACTAGAGAAAGTGAGGGGCCATTTTAAGTTTTTTCATCAAGTCCCTGTTAATTAACATGGGAAGACACTGTGTCTATGCTTAATGCCCAACTTGCCTAAGTTGGGCATTAAGACATCGCACAGTGTCTGTGGGCATAGACACAGTGTCTTCCCATGTTAACAGGACTTGATGAAAAAAACGTAAAATTGACCCCTCACTTGCTCTAGTGCTCTTGGAGGTGGTGGTTGAGGTGTTGAAATGCCCCGAAATTACCATCTCTTTAAGGGTCTGAGCGTGGTGCAGTGGGTTAAGGCGTTACCTGTTATGCCAGTTGCTGGAAGGCTTCTGTGCTGGCTAGGGTTCGAGTCTCCTGGTGGGAAGTGTTCTAAAGTTGAATAACTTCTCTTCCTGTTTAGGCAAGTTGGGAAAATATATAAATATATATTCTATATATATATATATATATATATATATAGATATTATATATATATATATATATATATATATATATATATAATATATATGTCGTACCTAGTTGCCAGAACGCACTTCTCAGCCTACTATGCAAGGCCCGATTTGCCTAATAAGCCAAGTTTTCCTGAATTAATATATTTTCTTTAATTTTTTCCTATGAAATAATAAAGCTACCCATTTCATTATATATGAGGTCAATTGTTTTTTATTGGAGTTAAAATTAATGTAGAGATATATGACGGAACCTAACCAACCTACCTAACCTAACCTACCCTATCATTATAGGTTAAGTTAGGTTACCTAACTTAACCTTAACCTATAATCTCGGAACCTAACCTAACTACCTAACCTATCATTATAGTTAAGTTAGGTTAGGTAGCCGAAAAAGTTAGGTTAGGTTAGGTTAGGTAGGTTAGGTAGTCGAAAAACAATTAATTCATGAAAACTTGGCTTATTAGGCAAATCGGGCCTCGCATAGTAGGCTGAGAAGTGCGTTCTGGCTACTATGTACGACATATGTATATATATATATATATATATATATATATATATAAGATATATATATATATATATATATATATAATATATATATATATATATATATATATGAATGAAAACTCACACCCCAGAAGTGACTCAAACCCCTACTCCCAGGAGCAACGCAACTGGTATGTACAAGACGCCTAAACCACTTGACCATCACGACCGGACATAATGAGGTGATAGCCGAAGCTATTTGACCACCTCACCGCCGGCACTCGGATGGTTATCTTGGGCATAGCATTTTACCAAATCACTCATTCTTTTGGGGCACACGTGAGGAACACAAATGCGACACAGCCTGAATGGTCCCCAGGACTATATGCGAATGAAAACTCACACCCCAGAAGTGACTCGAACTCATACTCCCAGGAGCAACGCAACTGGTTTGTACAAGACGCCTTAAACCACTTGACCATCACGACCGGACATAATGAGGTGATAGCCGAAGCTATTTGAACCACCTCACCGCCGGCACTCGGATGGTTATCTTGGGCATAGCATTTTACCAAATCACCTCATTCTTTGGGGCACACGTGAGGAACACAAATGCGAACAAGCCTGAATGGTCCCCAGGACTATATGCGAATGAAAACTCACACCCCAGAAGTGACTCGAACCCATACTCCCAGGAGCAACGCAACTGGTATGTACAAGACGCCTTAAACCACTTGAGTTTAAACCACTTGAGTTCTGGGGTGTGAGTTTTCATTCGCATATAGTCCTGGCGACCATTCAGGCTTGTTCGCATTTGTGTTCCTCACGTGTGCCCCAAGAATGAGGTGATTTGGTAAAATGCTATGCCCAAGATAACCATCCGAGTGCCGGCAGTGAGGTGGTTCAAATAGCTTCGGCTATCACCTCATTATGTCCGGTCGTGATGGTCAAGTGGTTTAAGGCGTCTTGTACATACCAGTTGCGTTGCTCCTGGGAGTATGGGTTCGAGTCACTTCTGGGGTGTGAGTTTTCATTCGCATATAGTCCTGGGGACCATTCAGGCTTGTTCGAATTTGTGTTCCTCACGTGTGCCCCAAAGAATGAGGTGATTTGGTAAAATGCTATGCCCAAGATAACCATCCGAGTGCCGGCGGTGAGGTGGTTCAAATAGCTTCGGCTATCACCTCATTATGTCCGGTCGTGATGGTCAAGTGGTTTAAGGCGTCTTGTACATACCAGTTGCGTTGCTCCTGGAGTATGGGTTCGAGTCACTTCTGGGTGTGAGTTTTCATTCGCATATAGTCCTGGGGACCATTCAGGCTTGTTCGCATATATATATATATATATATATATATATAATATATATATATATATTATATATATATATATATATAAAATATGACCAAAAAGTAAGATTAATAATTCTACACGAATTTTCTCAATATTTCTTATGTTTCTTTCACTGTTGATGGTAATTGAAAAATCAATTCTCCAAAATTCATTTTTATTTCTAGTCTGACGCAACACTTGAACGCTTTCGTAATAACTTATTACATTTTCAAAGACTTAAGTTTACACACACACAACCTAACCTGCAAACACTTAACAGAGTTCTACTTATGCTATATTTAAACAGCTTTCATTTTATACCCACATTTTGGGTGAGGTGATATGTTACAACAGTTTTGATGAGGTGAACCAAAACTTTCAATACAAGACAAAACACGAAACAGGGTATTAATTGGGTACATTAGGGGCATTCCAATCCAGTTTGGCTCCAAAAATGCAAAAATGAAAACTCGTTCGATTTCAATCAAACTTTTTTGACAAGTTCTATATGAAAAGTGTTTCATCTGGTCCAAGTTTCAGCATCGTAGCATAATAGGAAGGGAGAAAAAAATATTGAGTAGTTGTGAAAATTATGCCAAATGGTCAAAATTTGATTATGAATCAAAAGTGTCAACTGAAATCATAGCTATGACTCTTTGTTATCACAATAGCATATATTAAACAAATATTATAATTAGTTTAATTGGAAAAAATTTAAGAGAAAAAAAAGGATTTTTTTTTTTCACATTTTTTTTTTCATTTCTTTGGGGCGATTTGCATCAAACTTACAGACCTTACTGTACGTAAGCCTATCTGTAAGGATGCCAATTTTGGAGAAAATTGGTTGATGTCAACCTCAGCCACAGATTTTAGAACCTTAGACTTTATTAATTTCTGTTTTTTTTTCAATTGACACAAACGTTTACAAAACTTTTTCATTTTTTATTCAATTTACATGAAACTTACACAGTATATAATGGAGGGCATGTCTCTACATGTGCAAGTTCATGTTTCTCTAAGTTCATTTATTGATTTTATAATAGCAATAAACATGCCATATTTGCATAATTTTGGGGGGGGAAACTTTGAACATTTGTATTAGGAAAACTAAAGATGTTTTGGAATTTATAATACTTGCAATCCTTTATTATATGCCAATGTGTCAGAAAAGGGTCACAGAATAATATATCTGAAACGAGTGTGAAGAAGTGTAGACTTGAAAATGTGTAAAAAACGTTAAAAAAAAACTCTCTTTCTATTTACGCTGCAGTACTGAAACTTGGGACAATTTCAGCCCTTTTCATATACAACTAGTCAAATAATATTGGTTGACATTGAACAAATTTCAATATGGGATTCAAACGCCCCCTTAAAGGAAGAATGGAAGTAACTGCAGAGGGCCTATTGGCCCATATTCCTTGATGCTTCTATATTGTTGCGGAGTCTTGAAGTGGGTAGAATATAGTTGTGCATTATTGGCTGTTGACTTCTTGATGTGTAGTGCTCGCAGATATCAAGCCGCCTGCTATCGCTGTATCTATCGATGAATTCCGTGTTTCTTGTTAAGACTTCTTGGTGATGATCTGGTTGTGGGAAGAGATTATATGTTCCTTAATGGAGCCCTGTTGCTTATGCATCGTTAATCGCCTAGAAAGAGATGTTGTTGTCTTGCCTATATACTGAGTTCTTTGAGGGTTACAGTCCCCAAGTGGGCATTTGAAGGCATAGACGACTTTGGTCTCTTTTAAAGCGTTCTGCTTTGTGTTTGGAGAGTTTCTCATGAGCAGGCTGGCCGTTTTTTTGGTTTTATAGTAAATCGTCAGTTGTATCTTCTGATTTGTGTCTTTAGGGATAACGTTTCTATCAACAATATCTTTCAGGACCCTTTCCTCCATTTCTTGAGCTGTGGAAAAGAAGTTCCTGTAAAATAGTCTAATAGGGGGTATAGGTGTTGTGTTAGTTGTCTCTTCAGAGGTTGCATGGCATTTCACCTTCCTTCTTATGATGTCTTCAACGAAACCATTGGAGAAGCCGTTGTTGACTAGAACCTGCCTTGCCCTACAGAGTTCTTCATCGACTTGCTTCCATCCTGAGCTGTGGCTGAAAGCATGGTCGACTTAAGGGTTAGCGACACTCCACTTGTATCTGTCTGGGCAGTCACTGTTGGCATTGAGGCACATTCCTATGTTTGTTTCCTTAGTGTAGACTGTAGTGTGGAAACCTCCGCTCCTTTCCATGACTGTTACAGCTAGAAAGGGCAGCTTCCCATCCTTCTCCATCTTGTAAGTGAAACTCAACACAGAATTCTGCTCAAATGCCTCCTTCAGCTCCTGCAGATGTCTGACATCAGGTACCTGTGTAAAAATGTCGTCAACATACCTGCAGTATATGGCCGGTTCCAAGCCCATGTCAACTAAGACCCTCTGCTCGATAGTACCCATGTAGAAGTTCGCAAACAGGACACCTAGGGGAGAACCCATGGCGACCCCATCTACTTGCTTATACATGTGCCCATCTGGGCTCACGAAGGGTGCCTCTTTAGTGCAGGCTTGGAGTAGTTTCCTCAGTGTGTTTTCTGGCATGTTAAGAGGAGTGCAAGCCGGGTCACGGCACACTCTGTCTGCTATCATCCCGATTGTTTCATCCACTGGTACGTTGGTAAATAGTGACTCTACATCCGATGAGGCTCTTATCCCCGTAGCCAGCGCTCCGCGCAGTAGGTCAACAAATTCCTTGGGAGACTTCAGGCTAAATGCACACGGTACGTAAGGAGTCAGCAACCGGTTGAGTCGTTTAGCAAGTCTGTATGTGTGTGTGGGTATCTGGCTGATGATTGGCCGAAGTGGGTTTTCAGGCTTATGGGTCTTGACATTTCCATAGGCACACCCAGATTTGTATTCCCCAACAACTTTTGGCAGGTGGAGTTCGGATTTCTTGGCATTCACAGTTTCGATCGATCTGTTTACCTTCATTTTCAATTCATCTGTAGTGTCCTTCGGTTCCCTTTGGAATTTGGTTTGGTCGGAGAGTATGAAGTTCAATTTTGCCAGATATTCGTTTTTTCTAAGAATGACGTATATTGACGACTTGTCACCTCTCCTAACGACTATCTCCTTGTTCCCAAGAAGGCTCTTAGCTGCCGCTTTGAGTTCGGGGGACAGTATGGTGCTTTTGTAGTTACCTCGAATCTTTCCTCCTGCAATAAGTTCTGCTTGCAAGGTGTCTTTAGTGGTCACCTCCTTTTGCTTCTCAAGGTCGAATATGTCATCCAATAGGATCTCCAACTCCAATTTCCGTGCCATCTCACTCGGTCTGGACATTATGGGACAGTTTATACCCAGATTTAAGACAGTAATTTGGTTCTCAGTGAGGTTGATTCCAGCAAGGTTTAAGAAGCCATCTCTGGGTCATGGAATCGCCATGGGTCCTACAAATAGTGTTGTCAGTTTCTTGATGATCCTGGTCGCATGACGTATATTGACTGGAGAGTGGTAAATTAACACAGACTTTTATAGAAGTGTACCTTGGGCTGTCAGTCCAGTGTCAAATCTGTAGGAGGAGCAACACTTTGGTAACAAGCAGTATAGAATACACCCACTGAACTGCACTGCTGGGGTGCAGATATATCAACCCAGCTGGCGACCTTGTTAAAATTGAGATAGAGAAAGTAGGCGGGGAAGGAATTCCTGGAACTTTTTGTCTAGCAATCAAAGTTCAGGGTAAGTTATTGTTAAAAGGTAAGCCAGGGTCTACCTTCACTCCTCCACGGGTCTAGGCCGGAATTGCTAATAGCCGTTTCCCCGTGGTTGACTGAAGGGCTCCCCAGGGTGAATCAGTGGCACCCCCCAGTGGCGGGAGCGAAGACCTGCGGTGGTGGGTATTACTGGTCCTCTCCTGTGGGACCAAGTGACTCTGGGGAGTCACTTGATCGGAGAGATTGAGTACTGTTTCCTGAGCCCGTAGCAGCTCCTTGCTAGCGGAGCCCCAGCGCACCCCCGTGACACTGTACACGTGCTACAACAGTACAGGGACTACACCTGTACATGTGCTACAACAGTACAGGGACTACACCTGTACATGTGCTACAACAGTACAGGACTACACCTGTACAAGTGCTACAACAGTACAGGACTACACCTGTACAAGTGCTACAACAGTACAGGGACTACACCTGTACAAGTGCTACAACAGTACAGGGACTACACCTGTACAAGTGCTACAACAGTACAGGGACTACACCTGTACAAGTGCTACAACAGTACAGGGACTACACCTGTACAAGTGCTACAACAGTACAGGACTACACCTGTACAAGTGCTACAACAGTACAGGGACTACACCTGTACACGTGCTACAACAGTACAGGACTACACCTGTACAAGTGCTACAACAGTACAGGACTACACCTGTACAAGTGCTACAACAGTACAGGACTACACCTGTACAAGTGCTACAACAGTACAGGACTACACCTGTACAAGTGCTACAACTGTCATACTGTGAACAGACCTACCTGCTTGATGGGGTTGTGGGAGTTCTTCTACTCCCAAGCCCGGCCCGAGGCCAGGCTTGACTTGTGAGAGTTTGGTCCACTAGGCTGTTGCTTGGAGCGGCCCGCAGGCCCACATACCCACCACAGCCTGGCTGGTCCGGAACTCCTTGGAGGAAACAATTTAGTTTCCTCTTGAAGAGGTCCACGGTTGTTCCTGTAATATTTCTTATAGTCGCTGGGTGGGTGTTGAACAACCGTGGACCTCTGATGTTCAAACAGTGTTCTCTGATTGTGCCTATGGCACCTCTGCTCTTCACTGGTTCTATTCTGCATTTTCTTCCATATCGTTCACTCCAGTACGTTGTATTTTACTGTGTAGATTAGGGACCTGTCCCTCAAGTATTTTCCATGTGTATATTATTTGGTATCTCTCTCGTCTCCTTTCTAGTGAGTACATTTGGAGAGCTTTGAGACGATCCCAATAATTTAGGTGCTTTATCTCGTCTATGCGTGCCGTATATGTTCTCTGTATTCCCTCTATTTCAGCAATCTCTCCTGCTCTGAAGGGGGAAGTGAGTACTGAGCAGTACTCAAGACGGGACAACACAAGTGACTTGAAGAGTGTCAGGAGACATATTTTTCCTGCTCTCTCGTGCACTGAATGAAGTACGAAACTGCATAATGCACCAGTGAAGTGCACCGTAATTCAACTTTTTTAATATAAATTTTCCACAGTCGTGTTGGGTGTCGTTGGACAGCCGGTGACATTTGCTAGCCATTGATGTCATTCTGATCGCTGTATCAGGTCTGTGAAGGAAATTACAGGAGGGAGTTGATTTCAGGGAAATTTGTTGTACAAGCCAAGTGTAGAGAGGGAGGTAGGGGGGTTAACAGCTGTAGACCCCCCCCTATCACGTGTCCACCTCGTGAGAGAGGGGGTGGCGTCGTGAGGCAGGTACGCCATTGGCCAAAGCTCCTGGGCCTCAGGAATGCTGAACCGTGATTGGTCAAGATGCTGATGGGTGCCGCATGGTAACCCCAGGGCCGTCTTGGTGGGAAAAAATCATTCTTACCTAGAACGTTGCTATGGGAGGACGTACTTTCCAGTGCTAGGCCAGGCATCGGGAAATACCACCTGCAACGTTACTAAAGTCACGCCTATCATCTTGCTATCTTGCCGTGTGCCGTCCGTAAGAATCCGGTAGTTCGGAAAGGTGCATGCACCGTACCAGTGTGAACTTTTGTCATCTAAGCCGCGTGATTGTGAGACGCCATCTCAGAGCAACTGGACTGAGTGAGGCTGTTAATTACCGGCCTAGGTTAGTGACGTCCGCCGTCTATCGTATCTGTGCTTGAAGGTACTGCAGTCAGACGTGCTAGAGAAGGTTTCAGTGTTATGAGAGAAACTTTAAATTACAAATTCCGAGGAATTAGAAGGGAACAGTGAAGGGCTCCGTCTCGTGTCTCGTGTACCATCGTATCCTGGGTACCGTGTCAAGTGGATGGGCGTGGTACCGCATCCCCGCTGTGTGATCTGTTGTGCGCGCACCCTGGCCTGCCTAAGCCAGCGTGTTCGCGCCACCTGGTCGCTGTGTGTGGAGCTAACCCCGTGGTCTAGGACCCCGTGCTCCAACTGACCACGTGTAGGAAGTGAGGACGCCTACGTCATCATCCAGCAGCAGCAGTGGGAGTGTACTCATCTAGTTGTGTTTGTGGGGGTTGAGCTCTGGCTCTTTGGTCCCGCCTCTCAACCGTCAATCAACAGGTGTACAGATTCCTGAGCCTATTGGGCTATCATATCTACACTTGAAACTGTGTATGGAGTCAGCCTCCACCACATCACTTCCTAATGCATTCCATTTGTCAACTACTCTGACACTAAAAAAGTTCTTTCTAATATCTCTGTGGCTCATTTGGGCACTCAGTTTCCACCTGTGTCCCCTAGTGCGTGTGCCCCTTGTGTTAAATAGCCTGTCTTTATCTACCCTATCAATTCCCTTCAGAATCTTGAATGTGGTGATCATATCCCCCCTAACTCTTCTGTCTTCTAGCGAAATGAGGTTTAATTCCCGTAGTCTCTCCTCGTAGCTCATACCTCTCAGCTCGGGTACTAGTCTGGTGGCAAACCTTTGAACTTTTTCCAGTTTAGTCTTATCCTTGACTAGATATGGACTCCACGCTGGGGCTTCATACTCCAGGATTGGCCTGACATATGTGGTATACAAAGTTCTTAATGATTCTTTACACAAGTTTCTGAATGCCGTTCATATGTTGGCCAGCCTGGCATATGCCGCTGATGTTATCCTCTTGATATGGGCTGCAGGAGACAGGTCTGGCGTGATATCAACTCCCAAGTCTTTCTTTCTCTGACTCCTGAAGAAATTCCTCTCCCAGATGATACCTTGTATCTGGCCTCCTGCTCCCCACACCTATCTTCATTACATTACATTTAGTTGGGTTAAACTCTAACAACCATTTGTTCGACCATTCCTTCAGCTTGTCTAGGTCTTCTTCAAGCCTCAAACAGTCCTCTTCTGTCTTAATCCTTCTCATAATTTGGCATCGTCCGCAAACATTGAGGGAAATGAATCTATACCCTCCGGGAGATCATTTACATGTATCAGAAACAAGATACGACCGAGTACAGAGCCCTGTGGGACTCCACTGGTGACTTCACGCCAACCGGAGGTCTCACTCCGGGTGAGACCTCCGGGGGTTGGTAATAAAACTCTGAAGCTGGGGTCGCCCCTGTGTTCCGTCTGTCCTCTGTCCCAAGTTGACCACCTATAGTGAGGTGAATGGGAATTGGAGACGTGTGAGTTTACCCTGTTTGACGTCACCAAGTTGAGGTTGAGCCCAACTGTGAGGTTGACGTGTGTGAGAACACCTAGAGACACATTCAGTGGTGGAGTAAAGTGAGTTTTATTTGCTTCTATGTTCTCTATGTGCCGTGTATGTAATTTGCTGTAATTTGATTCCCTTTTTCAGCAGTGAAAGTGGTAACAGGGAGGTTTCCCTTGGTTACAAATAATTTCCATTATTATATTGGCCAGCGCTTATTTTACTGTTGTGTTGTGGTAAAGTGTGAATTATTGGTGGATAATTTACTGGGGGAAAGTCATTTACAAGTTTTGCCGTGAGTGGCAAGGCTGTACTGTGTTGTACTGTGTTGTACTGTGTTGTACCGTGTGTAAACCGTAGACAAGTTGTCCTTGGTGGAAGGCGTTGTGTACTGTGAAGGATTCCGTGAGAATTAAAGTCAGTTAACGTCACCGGGGGTCACGATTTACTTAACGAGGTCACTTGTTCGTTGAACATTGTTGAGATTAACGTAGAGACGTGTAAAGGCAACAGTCACAGAGAAGTTCACGCAGTGGAGGAATTGTCAAGTGAAGACTAACGTAGTGTTAACGATTTAACGAGCTGTCGTTAATTGATTGATTAACGTAAGGGGTTGACGGTCTGTTATGATCGGAGTCAATTGCGCTGTAATTAAGCTGCTGTAATTCGTTGGACTGATCAGATCTGTCTGCGGACAGAGTGATTAAGCACTCGTAGCTAATTAAGGAGAATTAGTAACCGCCACTTAGTGAATTCACCAGGTGTTGATGTTGTTGTTTACACGGAGTGTGTCGTAACCTTGTGTGTGTACAGTAGTCTACCCTCGTTAAGGTAATCTTGTCGTAAGACCGGAAGTGAACTGTCAGTTGAGAGACAGTAGGCTTTATCAATACTCGTCTGTATTAATAGGCTGTTGTATTCAGTAATTAATTGGGAATTACTCACCGAATGCTTGACTTTCAAGTTGATGTAATTAATTGATGTACGAGTTATTGCTGCCATTTAGTGTCGTTGAGACACGTGTGTGTTAACGTAATTGTTTAAATTCATTAGAGTAACTTTTGTTGTTGATTGTCCTGAGAGACAAGTGTTAACGTAAGATTTTTATAAGGGGTTATCATTCTTGGATTAACCGCCTTGTTACTTGGTACCTCGTTGAGAGCAGCGAGCGCCAGTCAAGTTTAGTGATTAGAGTATTGTTCACCGTGAAGCCGTGACAATATTGATTGCAAGCTTGCGTCACCAGTGGGCACCACTTTGTTCAGTTAGTGTCATTGTTCAGTCAGCGACGACGGGATAAGGATACCGTGGGTCCATCAGGCTGTTGATTAGCTGTTCTTGAATGTGCCACTGGAGTGACAGTAAAGTAACATTAGCTGTTCTTGATTGTGCCACTGGAGTGACAGTAAAGTAACATTAACTGTTCTTGATTGTGCCACTGGAGTGACAGTAAAGTAACGTCAATTCACTGTGCAGTAGTTTTAGTTAATTTTGTGAATAAATTGTTTGTTATAGAAAACGGTCGTTTACGTCAAACCTTCCAATATTACTGCCCCACATTTCATGTTCTGCAACGCTTTGCCTGCTTATGTTCATATCAAGTCTGTATCTAAAGCTCGAGTCCATTGCACAGCACCACACTTCTATAAATACGAAGTGAGAATCCGTGGGCTACCCTTTATTAGTTGTCAACTAGGAGGAGCCAGCGACCTAAGTAACAGGTGTTACCCGTGTGGTGTCGCCTGGCGGTTTGCTCCCGCGGTCCTGTGATCTTAGGCTTTAAGATTAAATATCTGCCACTGGCAGCTCTTGCTGTTTAAGGTCTGCCTCTCTTGCCAGGTAGTTACCATTAACGTAACATTAATAGGAATTAATTCTTTTGATAATTGTCAAAGAAAAACACCTCACAAAGAGTACAACCATTGTGATGGGATCTCTGGACTTGAAGGTTCTCGTAATCCATCCGATCATTTTTCTGGCTGCCGCGATATTTGCTTGGTTATGCTCCCTAAACGTTAGGTCGTCGGACATCATTATTCCCAAATCCTTGACATGCTGTTCTTCTACTATGGGAAGATTCGATTGTGTTTTGTACCCTGTATTATGTTTCACAATCTCATTTTCGCCGTACCTGAGTACCTGAAATTTATCACCGTTAAACATCATGTTATTTTCTGCTGCCCAATCGAAAACTTTTTTAATATCTGTTTGTAGTTTATCAATGTCTTCAGCAGAGGTAATTTTCATGCTGATTTTCGTGTCATCTACAAAGGTTGACACGAAGCTTTGACTTGTGTTTTTGTCTATATCAGATATGAGAATAAGGAACAGCAGTGGTGCCAGGACTGTACCTTGAGGTACTGACCTTTTAATTGCCCTTAGACTCTATTTTATATGTTTGACTGTTACTCTTTGTGTTCTGTTCAACTGGAAATTGAGCCACCCTCAATATCCACCCTCCTCCAGGGTTGTGTCCACCCTCCTCCAGGGTTGTGTCCACCCTCCTCCAGGGTTGTGTCCACCCTCCTCCAGGGTTGTGTCCACCCTCCTCCAGGGTTGTGTCCACCCTCCTCCAGGGTTGTGGCCACCCTCCTCCAGGGTTGTGTCCACCCTCCTCCAGGTTTGTGTCCACCCTCCTCCAGGGTTGTGTCCCACCCTCCTTCAGGGTTGTGTCCACCCTCCTCCAGGGTTGTGTCCCACCCTCCTTCAGGGTTGTGTTCACCCTCCTCCAGGGTTGTGTCCACCCTCCTCCAGGGTTGTGTCCCACCCTCCTTCAGGGTTGTGTCCACCCTCCTCCAGGGTTGTGTCCACCCTCCTTCAGGGTTGTGTCCACCCTCCTCCAGGGTTGTGTCCACCCTCCTCCAGGGTTGTGTCCACCCTCCTCCAGTGTTGTGTCCACCCTCCTCCAGGTTGTGTCCACCCTCCTCCAGGGTTGTGTCCTCCCTCCTCCAGGGTTGTGTCCACCCTCCTCCTGGGTTGTGTCCACCCTCCTCCAGGGTTGTGTCCACCCTCCTGCAGGGTTGTGTCCACCCTCCTCCAGGGTTGTGTCCACCCTCCTCCAGGGTTGTGTCCTCCCTCTTCCAGGGTTGTGTCCTCCCTCCTCCAGGGTTGTGTCCACCCTCCTCCAGGGTTGTGTCCACCCTCCTCCAGGGTTGTGTCCACCCTCCTCCAGGGTTGTGTCCACCCTCCTCCAGGGTTGTGTCCACTCTCCTCCAGGGTTGTGTCCACCCTCCTCCAGGGTTGTGTCCACCCTCCTCCAGGGTTGTGTCCACCCTCCTCCAGGGTTGTGTCCAGCCTCCTCCAGGGTTGTGTCCTCCCTCCTCCAGGGTTGTGTCCACCCTCCTACAGGGTTGTGTCCAGCCTCCTCCAGGGTTGTGTCCTCCCTCCTCCAGGGTTGTGTCCACCCTCCTCCAGGGTTGTGTCCTCCCTCTTCCAGGGTTGTGTCCACCCTCCTCCAGGGTTGTGTCCACCCTCCTCCAGGGTTGTGTCCACCCTCCTCCAGGGTTGTGTCCACCCTCCTCCAGGGTTGTATCCACCCTCCTCCAGGGTTGTGTCCACCCTCTTCCAGGGTTGTGTCCACCCTCCTCCAGGGTTGTGTCCACCCTCCTGGTACCTGACTCAACCAGTGAGTCAGATGTATCAACCAGTGAGGCAGATGTATCAACCAGTGAGGCAGGTGTGTCAACCAGTGAGGCAGGTGTATCAACCAGTGAGGCAGGTGTATCAACCAGTGAGGCAGGTGTATCAACCAGTGAGGCAGGTGTATCAACCAGTGAGGCAGGTGTATCAACCAGTGAGGCAGGTGTATCAACCAGTGAAGCAGGTGTATCAACCAGTGAGGCAGGTGTATCAACCAGTGAGGCAGGTGTATCAACCAGTGAGGCAGGTGTATCAACCAGTGAGGCAGGTGTATCAACCAGTGAGGCAGGTGTATCAACCAGGTGTGATAATGAGGACTGGCTGATGAGGATGCAGTCATATATTCAGCATTATATAACCTCACTCATGCGGAAAATGATCTCATTTATGTTAATGAGATTTGACTAAGGCGACCATAAGCATCAACACCTGTGATATTGATCTCTCATTTATGCAACAATGAGGACCCGTATGTGCAGGAATGAGCTCCCCGTGCATCATATAACCCTTCCTCATGCATGTCAACATTGCAACAATTATAGTACAAAAGCAAAGTTTTGAGGTGACCTAACTTGAGGTCAGTCTCTATACTCTCCGAGAACATTATAGAAGATTCTGAGGCAGCTTGGCACAAGCAAAGTTCTTTATCTATAGGAGAGAATGTATTTTTGTCCGCCTCTTTTGTCCAAGTTTGGAGGCGCGACGCCTACACAGGACTTTGCATGGTGATGTGTGGCAGTATGGGAGTGTCGTTAGGGGGATTCGAACCCTGAGACGTATACAATGTTACGGGAAGAAATTTCCATAGTGAGTTATAACAGGCTTTACGGTTACTATAGACGTCGCATCCACTTTGACCATCGAAAACCTTTGTTCAACGTTGATAACGTTGATTTCAACGCCGATAACGTTGATTTCAACACCGATAACGTTGATTTCAGCCCCGATAACGTAGATTCAACGCCGATAACGGTGACTTCAACGCCGATAACGGTGATTTCAACGCCGATAACGAAAATTCAACGCCGATAACGTAGATTTCATGGCCGATAACGAAAATTCAACGCCGATAACGTAGATTTCATGGCCGATAACGTTGATTTCAACCCCGATAACGTTGATTTCAAAGCGATAACGTAGATTTCAACGCCGATAACGTTGATTTCAACGCCGATAACGTTGATTTCAACGCCGATAACGTTGATTTCAACGCCGATAACGTTGATTTCAACGCCGATAACGTTGATTTCAACGCCGATAACGTTGATTTCAACGCCGATAACGTTGATTTCAACGCCGATAACGTTGATTCAACGCCGATAACGTTGATTTTAACGCCGATAACGTTGATTTCAACGCTTTATTAGATATCTAACATATCTATATTAGCTGTGAGAGGATAGCCAACGGGGCATGGTCAAGTTTGGTACAACAGACACTCGACTTAGTGCACGCACTCTGGTGCACTAAGGTGGATCTTAGAATGGCGCTGAGCACTCTCCACCTCACAGTTACCATAGCTAGTGACGTCACTCACA
>WNGS01120147.1:0-12414 GCA_020271785.1 Procambarus virginalis
TCATTGTAGTAGTACCCAGTTGCTGCGTCTACAATTTCCTCCCTAGAGACGGCTGTCTCGTGACAATCTGCAAGACTGGGGTCAGCTTTCTGTAACTCACTCAAGGAGGCGTCCAGGCCTTGGTCAGATGTCATTGCCGAGGCTCAACAGTGTTCTCCTCCACCTCCCCACTACTCTCGGTAGGCGTGGTGGCAGGCTCTCCACAATGTCCTCGGCCCCGTCATCGAGTCGGGCCATGAATGTGTCCGCAAGGTCCACTGGGCTTCACCACTCGGAAGGTCCCTCGTGTCCTTATGATTTACCACCTTGGCAAGCACAGGGCTGCCCTTACATTTAAGTCCCATAGATCTAGTCACCACGCACGCAGGGTACACAACATTATCCTCTGCGGTGGGTGAATCCAGGCAACCTTTGGGGTAGGCAACATAACAGGCAGTCTGGAGTCCCCTACCTTATCCCCGGCTAAATCATTACCCAATATACATCAACATTAGGGAAAGGTAGGTACGAAGTGACTCCGACTGTACAAATACCCTTGTGGAAATCAGATTCCAGGGTAACCTTACGGAGGGGTACTGCTCGAGTATCACTAGTGACACCCTCGACCAGTACCACCTCTCCAGTGTCGAGAGTATTGGCACCTTGCAAAGCACTCTCTAAAATTAAAGTCTGGATGGCACCGGTGTCTCGGAAGATCACCACGTCCCTCCAGGAAGAACCCTCAGACAAAGTAGTCTCCCTTTCGATAAGAATGGGGTAAGCAGGTCCAACCACTGTGGGTTGGAAGTCTTACTCCCTAACCCTTCAGAAGGCTCAAGCCCTGTGTCACAACGAGAGCATTGGGTCTTTTTTTCGGGTACAGTTGCCAACAACGGCTAATATTGTGGGTTGAACTTTTACAATGACCACAGAAACGTCGGGGAGAAGAGACATTACTAACCAAATTACCCTTCGGTTCACTCTTTAGTGTCGTGGGGCTAGACAATTTAACAGGGTTAGTTATGTCTGAAACAGAAGGTGCATTAGGTAAAGGTTTAGAATGAGCTGGTCTGGACTGGCTGTGGGTATAAGTTTTGCTACTCTGTGGGGTAAAATTATTTTTATTGGCCTTTTGCCCGCCAACTGGTAGTTTTCTGCCATCTTGGCCAAATCCCCTATTTTAGAATTTAACTCTACCCTTCCTCTTAAGTACTGAGCTACCATGTCTGGCATACTATCTATAAATTGTTCCTGTAAAACTAGGTCTTTCAATGCCTCGAATGTTTCGGCTTTAGCCGAGCGAATCCATTTATCAAACAGCCTACTTTGATCAGTCGCGAATTCCGTGAACGGTTGGTTGTGTGTAGGCCTAAGGTTGCGATAAGCTTGGCGGTGAGCTTCAGGAGTAATTTCATACGCCCTCAAAATTCGTTCCCTGACTTTATCATATTCAAAACACTCGTTGTCAGGCATATTAATAAAATATCTTGGGCTTTACCCCTGAGTCTTCCCTGTAGGATTTTCACCCACTCTTCCTTTGGCCAGGTCATGGACAGGGCCAATCTCTGAAAATGGTTGAAAAACCTTTCAGGATCCGACTCTGAAAATTCAGGCAAGTTATGCTTCTTCTCATAATGCCTGGGGTTTGAATCCCCGGCAGGTGGAGGTCTAGGGGCAGTCGCTCTAATTCTAGCCTTTCGGTTTTGAGTCTTTGCTCCTCTAATTTTATTTTTGCTAACTCTAGAGCTAACTCTCTCTCTGTATGAGGTGCACTTTCTGCTTGGCTAGGCTGGCATAAAGGAGTATCATCTGCCAATAGTCCTTCATCGATACAATGTTGTACTATTTCATTCAACAAGATCCACTTTTTATTGCGGCATTTAATTCTAGACCAAATTCCTTGCCTAACAATACTAAATTAGACTTGGTAAGTTTCTTTATTTCCACCAATGAAGGCTCCTCTGCCAGTCTCTGCATTTCGGATGACATCACTAAAAATTTTAGCTCTTAGCCACAGAAAAAATTAAAAATTAAAATTGGAAAAAAAAACAAAAATTTGCACGGCCCCTAACACAAGGCCACACTAACCTTAATCGTGAAGAGATCCAGCTGGGTGTCCAGTCAGTGCAATGAATGTCCTACGCCAGATGAGCTGGACCCTAGGCTAGCACACAACCATTCTGCGGAAACAAGAATTTTTTAGTTTTGGCATTCAAAGATCTAATTTTTTTTACAATAATACAGTTCTTCCCGGACTGGCCAACCACTTGTTATAAAAATGGTGGGGTTGCTACGGGGGAACTGGTACTATTAAGGGGTAAGGGTAAGTAGAATACAGAGGTATCAAAATATGGGAGAACTAAAAGGCCCGGCCCCCAAAATAATATATCCACAGTAATAAATGCTTGCTACTAAACCCGGTTAGTCTAGGAATAGATTATTATACTCCCACACAGGAAAAAGGGATACTCTGTTCAAACTTACTTATTTATTAACCCCTTAACACCCCCCATACACAATCACACCAATAACAATTTAATACTGACTTTACCACACAATCTTACGTTAAAAGCCTTGGTCCACATAGGCAGGATACAAGGGTTTACACTGAAAACAAGCTAGGGTAAAGCTCTACTCTAAAACACTTGAAGTGTAGTCAGCTTAGGGTAGGGGACCACGTGTTTACACTGGGACCCCCGTTAGCCTAACAGGTAAGATAAACACTTAAAAACACTTACTACACCCCAGGTATACTACTCTACACATAGAACAATGGGTATGCCAGACATACAAAAATGAGTTATGGAGTACTTAACCAACTAAGTCACAGAAATAAAGAATTAAGAGGAAGGGGAAACACATCCAAGCACCACAGTCAGCCAGCCGAGAAGGCCGCCTCAGTCTCCAGCAGCCTGCAGCATGCGTGTGGTGCCGGGAAGAGCCCAATTGATCATACAGCTATACACATTAAAACATCTTCCCCTTATGCCTCATATTGCTACTTTCCTCATTCTACGGGTAGTTAAACTTATAACAATGTTACTTAATCCACAACAAGTTAAGAGTCTAAATGCTTTGTGAGCAACAAGAATAGTCTTACTTCTGGCAGGGAAGATACGACAATGCAACTCGCGATGCGTGTTTACTCTATGGTATTTTAATAAGTTCAAATTTGACCTCTGGTTTCCCTCTAAAGAACCCAGAGTCGTAACAACCCAGAATGTGGAATGACCTCCCCACCATGTTAAAGACTGTACCTCTCTCAACCAGTTTAAGATCAAACTAAACACTACCTAATAAATTCCCTGTAACTTACCTTACCCCTCTATTGTCAACCCATGTCTGTTATTTTTTAATCAACGCTGTTTGTCAACCTTTTGTATTTGTGCTGCTTTTTCAGTCATGTTCCCCCTTTTTTTTATCTTCATTTGTATTTGTTCTCAACACATTTTATTCTTTATGCTCAATTAGTATTAAGTTCTAGATATTAATGTTCTTCCTGCCCGAAACGCATTGCGTAATAGTGGCTTTAGGGGGCGTCTCAATGGGTGCAGAAAAGTTGTTCAATGTCAACCAATATTTTTTGACTAGTTGTATATGAAAGGGCTGCAATTGTCCCATGTTTCAGTACTTCAGCGTAAATAGAAAGAGAGTTTTTTTTTCAACGTTTTTTTCACATTTTCAATTCGACACTTGTTATGAACAATAGTGGGCTTGCTATGGGGAACTGGTACTATTAAGGGGTAAGGGTAAGTAGACTAGAGGTATCAAGATATGGGAGAAACAAAAGGCCCGGCCCCCAAAGTAAAATATCCACAATAATAAATGCTTGCTACTAAACTTGGTTAGTCTAGGAATAGATTATTGTACTCCCACACAGGAACAAGGGATACTCTGTTCAACTTACTTATTTATTAACCCCTTAACACCCCCCATACACAATCACACCAATAACAATTTAATACTAACTTTACCACACAATCTTACGTTAAAAGCCTTGGTCCACATAAGCAGGATACAAGGTTTACACTGGAAACAAGCTAGGGTAAAGTTCTACTATAACACACTGGGGTCAGCTTAGGGTAGGGGCCACGTGGTACACTGGAACCCCCGTTAGCATAGCAGGTAATATAAAACTTGTAAATACACTTACTACACCCCAGGTATACTACTCTACACATAGAACGATAGGTATGCCACAATATAACCACAAAAATAGCAAAGAAAACTTAACCAGACGAAGATACAGAAAAAATAAATAAGAGGAGGGAGAGGCACTTCCTTCCACCACAACCAGTCAGCCGAGAAACGCCCGCGAGTCTCCCGTCTCCCTCTCCGAAAGCTATGCTGCCGGCAGACTGTTCAACTAATCATACCGGTGCCCGATACTAAATTTACTCAGGTTTACTTTACAAATGATTAGACAGTATTAGTAAACATAGTTGGTGCCTATTTTATTATTTATAATCAATCCCAAGCTCAATCTTTAAATACTCTTCGAGAGACAAGACTAATCTTACGACTGGCAGGGAAGATACGCCAAATGCCACTCGCAATGCGTTTTTACTCTATGGTAGCTCCATAAGCTCACATTTTGACCTCTGGTTTCCCTCTAAAGAACCCAGAGTCGTAACAACACTTCTTCACACACGTTTCAGATATAATATTCTGTGACCCTTTTCTGACACATTGGCATATAATAAAGGATTGGAAGTAAAAGAATTCCAAAACATCTTTAGTTTTCCTAATACAATGTTCAAAGTTCCCCCCCCCCAAAATTATGCAAATATGGCATGTTTATTGCTATTAAAATCAGTAAATGAACTTAGAGAAACATGAATACTTGCACATGTAGAGAGATGCCATACATTATACACTGTGTAAGTTTCATGTAAATTGAATAAAAAATTAAAAAGTTTTGTAAACGTTTGTGTCAATTGAAAAAAAAAACAGAAATTAATAAAGTCTAAGGTTCTAAAATCTGTGGCTGAGGTTGACATCAACCAATTTTCTCCAAAATTGGCATCCTTACAGATAGGCTTACGTACAGTAAGGTCTGTAAGTTTGATGCAAATCGCCCCAAAAAAAATGGAAAAAAATTTTGTTTGAAAAAAAAAAATCCTTTTTTTTTTTTCTCTTAAATTTTTTTCCAATTAAACTAATTATAATATTTGTTTGTTATATGCTATTGTGATAGCAAAGAGTCATAGCTATGATTTCAGTTGACACTTTTGATTCATAATCAATTTTGACCATTTTGGCATAATTTCACAACTACTTCAATATTTTTTTTCTCCCTCCTATTTATGCTACGATGCTGAAACTTGGACCAGATGAAACACTTTTCATATAGAACTTGTCAAAAAAGTTTGATTGAAATCGAACGAGTTTTCATTTTTGCATTTTTGGAGCCAAACGGGATTGAAACTCCCCCTTTAGGCATTGTATGTACTAGCTCTATCTATAAATCGATACATTAATGTAACATCACTTGTATGTATGTACCTTACCTGAATAAACATATTTATATTTATTTATTTACTTACACATTTCATTATGCAACCTTAATCAGTTGTCCTTCAGCATTTTGTGGTGTTCAGCTACCCTTATCTTCTGTATGTTCCTCACATTACTAGTATACACAAACATTGACATGTAATGATATAGACTCTCAGGTAAGTTAGTAATTGAATTAAATGCACAGTTGCAGTCCTAGGCGTTCAATCCCCGACTGCCGTCCAAGTGCAGGTTTGGCACCATTCCTCCCCATCCCATCCCAAATCCTTATCCTGATCCTTCCTAGTGTTAAATAGTTGTAATGAACAGGCACTATCTATCTATCTATATATATATATATTATATATATATATATATATATATATATATTATAATATATATATATATTATATATATATATATATATATTATATATATCTATATAGATATATATATATATATATATTATATATATATATATATATATACATCTATATATCATATACTATACCCAGCAAACACAGAACGTTTGTGAACGTTTTTAAATGGTGCCACAAAGGTAGTTTTGTAACTTTTAAGATAAATACGTATATCTGACGTCCTTAAAACCATTAGATATAACTAAAAACATATATTCTTGAGACACAGGTTTCTAAGATTTATGTAAAATTTTAAAATAATAGTGAATGCTATGGAATTGTAATGTTTTCATGCTTTATATTTAAGAATATATAATTTTCAGTCAACATTTTGTTTTTTTTTGTTTACTCTATGTAAACCTATCCAATTTACGTTCTTATAACATAAATATAACATTTATATGACGTCAATATAACGTTATTTACACGACATCATTACGTTATTATGATGTTATATTAACGTATAATTCCTGTATGAAAAGCAGAAAATAATTTTGAACTTTGTTTTAAACCTTGTAAAGTTACCATAAAACTTGGAATAAGTGGTAAGCATACTTTACTTATGAAAATATAGAAACAAATCAACAAAAACATTTTAACATAAAAAACATATAGTACATAAACATAACATAAATTAACTGCATGCATGGGAATTAATTGGAACTCTGTAATATTGCATACATGAACCTTGAGGTACAAACCCAGTGTATATACCCATGCAGTTCTTTCCTAAATCTAAATTTTTCCAATTTTTACACTTTGTTTCGAGTTCTGTTTTGTGTTGTTACTTTTAATACCCTATTAATGTCCCCTTTGTTATGTCCATTCATCCTATTGTGCACCTCTACCATATGTCACTCCTAATTCATCGCCTTTCTAGAGAATGTAATTTAAGCTTTGACAATCTTTCTTCGTATGACAGGTTTCTAATTAGCACTTTCGCCCACTAATGACGAAGTATGGAGTCAAAATTTTAGCTGCTAAATGTCCACTAATGGAGTTTATATGCACTCGCTTTTGGCTTATATGCTTTTGGAGTTTATTTACATTTAAACCTGTAGAAAATTCTATTGCGAACACATTGATACCAAATTGATAAACCTAGGACGAGAATTGAGGTGACAATTAAAGTTGAAAAGAGTATTCACTCTCTGTATTAAAAGGCTCTCTAATGGAAGGCCAGGCACTGCATAGCACTCTCTTCTGGGTAACGCGGCCTGCTTTCATCACGTCAGCGGGTGGAGCGCACTGCTGTTTTTGACATTTTATGCATACACTCCCGTTGGGAATTCTATTGCGAACACATTGATACCAAAATGAAAGACCTAGGATGACAAATGAGGTGACCAAAGTGAAAAGAGTGTATACATTTTATCGCTCTTGTGCACTCCTGGGTAACACGCTCTCGCTTTCTCTGTTTGTTGCGGATGGTAAGCCGGGTTTTTTGAGTTTATATGCCTTTAGTCCTGTACAGAATTCTTTTGCGAACACATTGATACCAAATTGAAAAACCTAGGACGAGAATTGTGGTAACAAAGTTGAAAAGAATATACACTTTTCAGTATTATCGCACTCTCTAATGTAATGAGCTCTTTCTGGTACCTGCCGCCTACCTTCATCTTGTCGGCGGGTGGAGCGCGATGCTGTTTTTTAAATTATATGCATATACTCCTGTTGGGAATTCTATTGCGAACACATTGATACCAAATTGAAAAACCTAGGACGAGAATTAAGGTGACAAGGTTGAAAAGACTATACACTTTTCAGTATTAGCGCCCACTACCTTGGAACATCCAAAACCACAGGAGATAGTGGAGGGCTAACTCGCCCAAAACGCAGAAGTGTTTTGGGGGATTAATTAACTTTATCCTACGCTGGACGCATTCTAGTGAATTTATATCCATTCTATAATACAGCGACCAAAAGTGAAGTGCATATATCTAAATGGAGCCATGCGAACAAGCTTAGATTCCACTTCAAATGCCTTGAAGTGAGCAAGAGTGAGTGAGAGTGAGTAGGAGTGAGTGAGAGTGAGTAAGAGAATGAGTTAGTAAGAGTGAGAGTAAGAGTGAGTATGAGAGTGAGTAAGTGTGAGTAAGAATGAGAAAGAGTGAGAGTGAGTAAGAGTGACAGTGTGAGAGAGTGAGTAAGAGTGTGACTGAGAGTGAGTGAGAGTAGGAGTGAGAATGAGTAAGAGTGAGTAGGAATGAGTAAGGGTGAGTAAGAGTATGAGGGAGTGAGTATAAGAGTGAGTGAGAGTACGAGTGGGTAAGAGTGACTGAGAGTAAGAGTAAGAGTGACTGAAGGTTAACAGAGAGTGTGTAAGAGAGAGTGAGAGTGAGTAAGAGTGAGTGAGTGTGTAAGAGTAAGAGTGAGTGAGAGTAAGAGTGACTGACAGTGAATAAGTGATTGAGAGTGAGTGAGAGTAAGAGTGAATAAGAGTAAGAGTATGAGAGTGGGTAGGAGTGAGTAGGAATGAGTAAGAGTGAGTGAGAGTAAGAGTGAGTAAGAGTGAGAGAGTAAGAGTGACTGAGAGTAAGAGTGAGTGAGTAAGAGTGACTGAGAGTGAGTGAGAGTAAGAGTGATTGAGAGTGAGTAAGAGTGAGTGAAAGTGGGTAAGAGTGAGTAAGAGTGAGTGAGAGTGAGTAAGAGTGAGTGAGAGTGGGTAAGAGTGAGTAAGAGTGAGTGAGAGTGGGTAAGAGTGAGTAAGAGTGACTGAGAGTAAGAGTGAGTAAGAGTGACTTAGAGTAAGAGTGAGTAAGTAAGAGTAACTGAAGGTGAGTAAGAGTGACAGAGTGTGTAAGAGTGAGTGAGAGTGAGTAAGAGTGAGTGAGAGTGTGTAAGAGTAAGAGTGAGTGAGAGTGAGAGTAAGAGTGAGTAAGAGTGACTGACAGTGAGTAAGTGATTGAGAGTGAGTGAGAGTAAGTCGAGTGAGTGAGTGAGTAAGAGTGATTGAGAGTAAGAGTGAGTATGAGAGTAAGAGTGATTGAGAGTGAGAGTAAGAGTGATTGAGAGTGAGAGTAAGAGTGATTGAGTAGGAGTGATTGAGAGTAAGAGTGATTGGGAGTAGGAGTGAGAGTAAGAGTGATTGGAGTAGGAGTGAGAGTAAGAGTGATTGAGAGTAAGAGTGGAGTAAGAGTAAGAGTGAGAGTAAGAGTAAGAGTGAGAGTAGAGTGAGTAGAAGAGAGTAAGAGTGATTGAGAGTAAGAGTGAGAGTAAGAGTAAGAGTGAGAGTAAGAGTAAGAGAGTAAGAGAGTAGAGTGAGTAAGAGTAAGAATGAGAGTAGGAGTAATTGAGAGTAAGAGTGATTGAGAGTAAGAGTGATTGGGAGTAAGAGTGAGAGTAAGAGTAAGAGTGAGAGTCAGAGTGAGTAAGAGTAAGAATGAGAGTAAGAGTGATTGAGAGTAAGAGTGATTGGGAGTAAGAGTGAGAGTAAGAGTGATTGAGAGTAAGAGTAATTGAGAGTGAGAGAGAGTAAGAGTGATTGAGAGTGAGTAAGAGTAAGAGTGAGTATGAGAGTAAGAGTGAGTATGAGAGTAAGAGTGAGAGAGTGAGTAAGGATGGGTAAGGGTGACTGAGAGTGAGTAAGAATGACAGAGTAAGAGTGACTGAGAGTAAGAGTGAGAGTAAGAGTGATTGAGAGTAAGAGTAAGATGAGTGTGTAAGAGTGAGTAAGAGTGAGTGAGAGTGAGAGTAAGAGTGAGTAAGAGTGAACAGAGTGTAAGAGTGTAAGAGTGAGTAAGAGTGAGCCATGCGAACAAGCCAAGCTTGTTCGCATGGCTCATGTTCGCATGAGTAAGAGTGAGTGAGAGTGAGTAAGAGTGGGTAAGAGTGAGTAAGGGTGACTGAGAGTAAGAGTGAGTAATAGTGATGAGAGTGAGAGTAAGAGTGAATATGAGAGTGAGTTAAGAGTGTGAGGTCAGTCTCGTGTCATGCACTGCAAGATGCTTGAAAGGATCATCCTAAACCGACTGTTGCAAAAAATAGGCAGGTTAGGGGAGGGGTCAATGGATTTGTTAAAGGACGGAGCACAGCAAATTGTATAGTTAATTACTTGGCTAATGACACGGCTAGGTACTCTGTATTTGTGGACATCAAAGGAGCCTTCGACAAAGCACAGGGGATTGCGATCCTAGACGAGCTTGCATGCATGGGTGTCAAGGGGAGACTCATGAAATGGGTTCAAGACTACCTCACAGGAAGGAAAGCCAAGGTTTTCTTCAATGGAGCAGTCTCCAGAACAATGAATATGGAACTCGGGACCCCCCAAGGCGGAGTCTTAAGCCCTACACTATTCAATGTACTTATGAACGCCATTGCAAATATTGATTTTCCGGAAGGAACACAACAAGTGGGATATGCAGATGATGTTCTAATACAAGCTCCCACCTTGGGAAAAATTGAACAGTCCATTGAACTCCTTGGAAGGAAGTGTATTGAGCTCGGTTTCACTCTCTCCACAAACAGACGAAGGCATACTCCCATCACAAGCGGAGAGCAAATGAAGAACTGCAAATTAATGGTGCAACACTTGAATGGGTTGACCACTATCGGTATCTTGGCGTCACTGTCGGCTCTAACAAGGGGAAGAAAGAGGAGCTCAATCAACTCATAGGAACATGCAAAAGTCGACTCAGGGCACTGAAAGCTATGACCTGGAATGGACATGGAGCCTCTATTGCCGTGCTTAAAATGATGTACACAGCCTATGTGCGCTCCGTCATAGACTATGCCGCACCAGTTCTGTGCACCGACTCCCAAAGCGATATGAAAAGGCTTGAAAGCATTCAAAATGAAGCCATGACAATCATCTTGGAGGTCCAAGAACTGCCAAAACGTCTAATCTACGAGAGGAGTTGTCCCTTCCCAGTGTTAAAAGCAGAATTCAGGAGCTGAATGCTAAGCTTGCAATTAGGATCGCCAGAGATCCCCATTACAATGATATTGCTAAGAAAAAACTGATCTCTGTGCTACTTTCAGGGGGAAACAGGAGAAGCAAAAAATGGCATCACAGATCAGTCTGCTACCTCGAAGAGCTTCACCTGCTTGAGCAAGCCCGTGAGCTCCTGCCTGTAGAGAGGTTACCTCCTGGGAGGATGACTCATGCAAGATCATCATCAATGAAATGGCGATGAAAAAATCCAACATGTTACCCAAGAAATGAGGCACAAGTATCTCGAGGAAATTTATAAAGAAGCCAGAGATGAACTAGATCAAATCTACACTGAAGGGTCATCTAATCCTGTCAATGGCAGGGCTGGTGCAGATACACGGTAATCAAGGATAATACTTTCCAACGCAGAAATGAAGAAAAAGCACGTATTGAGAACTATGCCTCTTCAACGCAAGCAGAGCTAACTGCCATTGTTATGGCGCTAAAGTTTCTTGAACGGAACACTAATGGTGCAGTGATTTGCACCGATTCAAAAGCAGCACTACAAAGCCTAAGTAAAAATCAGGCAGAAAATCTTGCAATAGTCGCTGAAATTAAGAGAGCTGTGAGAGTTCTTACCAATCAGGGAAGAGTCATCAAGTTTCTGTGGATCCCCTCCCATGTTGGGATATGTGGGAATGAACGAGCAGATGTGTGGCTGCTGAAGGCGCTGAAGGAGACCATATTGAATACTTCATACCCAAGACTCTACTACAAATTAGAGGTATTGTCAGGCAACATCACCGTGACAAGGTAACTGAGGAAAGGAGGATAGAAGCACAAACCAGTGAATCTGTACGATGGTACAACATGGTTGCAGCTGGCAATCCCAATCATATGGCCGAAGAGGAGGAGGACGAGGGAGAGAATCAGTAATAGCGAGAATCCGTCTTGGATACAGATATCCATGGAGATATGGAATGGAAACAACAGTTGAGCAGCGAAGTTGCAGAATCTGTGGTGAGAGTGATGGACACCGCCTTGACCACTATCTAGTGAATGTGAACACCTGAGAGACATCAGAAATATGTGTAGATTAATAAACCCCACATTGTTTGAGTTAGGAAAACACTATTTGTCAAATATTGATACTGTTCTTAAAAGATTTCCCCATTTTGCACCCGCAAGATAACGTAAGCTTTTAAGGGTTGATAGATGTTAATCTTCTTGTTTGAGGAGCTGTTCACTTGAGACAGTTAAGCAAGTCCCAGCTGTGTCTGGGTACAAGTGACAGGATGAAACAACCCAGGGTTTTCTTCTATTGGGGAGTGTTGTACAGTTGCTATGGCGGTGTGTCCACTCACAAGAGAGTGGCCTTCAAAGATTGTATATTATCTTTGAACAACACGTTTGATATCAAGGGAATAATGCATATATTATTGTACTGTGCAATATCTTATTAAATTCCTGCTAATAATTATAAGGTTAAAACAGGACCAAAAATCCAAACATATATATTAAAAAAAACCAACATTAGAGATCACCGGAGGCCTAGGCCTATCTGTGACCAACATCCTGCCCTCCCTGGCACTCTCAACACTCACACTAAATTTTGCCCCGAGGGGCGAGTTTTCATCTGGGGGGGGG